>SCLG01000003.1:1708480-1739333 GCA_004367875.1 Oikopleura albicans
TTTTTTTTTTGCAATTTTTATATATATTCCAAATCTCTAATATTCCAAAACGGTACGTCTCAAAAATTTTAGTTTTTTTAGCGGACCCCCCGTTTATTCCAAAACGGTTTTTTTATTCCAAATCTCCAATATTCCAAAACGACATATTCCAAAACGGGGTGAACCGGTTAATACCCATATACAAAAATGTCAGACTAATAAGTTATAACCAACCCCTCTGCATAATTTACCACTCCACCAAATTAACGTTATATTTTTGTAAATTTAGCTGACCCGTAAACTATTGATTGCTGGAGTGGTATATGGAGTGGTGTTTTATCAACCGCGTAAACCAATCATGCTGGTCGAGCTCAAATCAGAAATACAAAAATCTGCCACGACCGAATGTTGAATGTTCATACGTATAGAATTAGTTTTCCTGCAAATTATATCCTGCGAAATAAACAATACATTTGTATTTTTGAAAGTGTAAATATTTTGTTCCTTATTTCAAAATTAGACGGTTCTGTTAATGCGTATGTTCATTTTCGTTTTTTTTAGATGAAAATGGAATCTAAGGTCACGGCGCGCCACGGCGTTAATATTTAAGGCACCGCGTGTTTTCAAAGAAAACGGTTTTCGTGAAAATTCCAAAAAAACGTTCCGAGGAAACATTACAGCGGAAAAAATGTCAAACGGTTATAAGGTTTTGATAATTGTGCCGCTGAGGTCAATTCACTTGACTCGAGTCCTTTACTTTGAATGACATTTTTGAAACGATTTCTGGGCAATTCCACAAATAAAAAATTTCTGATAAATTCCATGAAAAATGCGTTTGTTGAAAAACCTCTAAAATTCATTTTAAAGCTCGATACCACACTTTAACAAAAAAAGTTTGAGAGAATTTTAATACTTTTATTAATTTTGTTCTTTTTTTTGTATATTTTATAGGTTAATGTAAATAAATAAGCATGATCAAAGAGAAAAGAGTAATAACAGAATATGACGATGCAAATGCAACCCATATCGAAAAAATGAACATTTTTTTATTGGGAAGACGGGAAAAATTCCCTAAAAAATTAAACAAAATGAACTCAAAAAAAATGGAAGTTCGACGGCGTCTTCCAAGTATAGATTACAAAAAACTAGGACAGGAATAAGAGTGGGAAAATAATTTTAAAAGTTCTATTAACTGGGGAATTGTCAGGATTGTTTCAAATTTAGAATTTTAGAATTTTCTTTATTCTAAACAAGTCGCTAAAATGCAATATTGATTCGAGTATATAGTACATACAAACGGAAATATATACATATATATATTCCCAATATAACTTAAACATCATTAAAATTATTTTGAATCATTGTAAAATAATTTTAAATTTATTTTTAACTTTTTTTTTATATTTTTTCCAAATCAAGTCATTTTTCTGGCTAAGTCAATTGGAATTATATGGTGATTTTTTTTTTGTAAAAAAACAAAATATGGGACCTTAGAGCCATATCAATAATAAAGCTTAATAAGTTTAAGATATTTCTATGTCGTAAACTGTCTGAGTTTTCCAAAAATGAAACTTGCCATTAAAATTAAACTTACGGGATTATTTTTCAAAATGTCTAAAGTTCGAAAAAACAATGAATAATATGACTAATAGGCTAGACGTTGCGACTTGTATAGAGAAACGTTTCCGATTTTAACGACGCCACAATGACGTCTTAAATTAGGGATCCCACTGTATTATCAACAACAACAAAAAATACAATTAAAGTGATAGGCCAATAAATGAATTTAGAGCATTAAGCAGATTTATGACAAGTTTTTTCGTAGTTGTTTTTTTCTTTGGAAAGTGATGAATTAGATTTGAAGGCATTAAAAAAAACAGGATATACATATAGTAGGGTTACCGGTTAATTTCGTAAAACGGCCCATGATAAAACAGTACGATAGGGCAAGAAATCCTCATAACGCAGCTAAAAGTCAATCCGCTAGGTGGCCTGTGATATAAGACTCAAATATAAAGTCACCTAGTGGATCGAGCTTATCTCATAATTTAACTCCCAGGGCAAAGCAAGCGATTATAGACCAAAATTCAACATTAAATGTCTCCCATGTATTGTTGGGGCTACCAACAAAGTGGGCACCGGGTTTTTCCAAAAAAATTTCGGTAAAAACCAGATAAAAACTTTTCCGTAGAAATTTTAATGAATTTATGCTCTCGTTTTTATCGGATCATAAATTTTTCGTAGAAATTCGAAGAAAACGTTTTTTGAACGATCACGGTAGTTTAAAATGGTTTTATTCCAAAAAAATCTTCGCCAAGCGCATTAAATTATTTTTTATCGTGTTGAAGGTATTCTAGCCAAAAAGTACCCCAATTGGCCGTTTTTTACGAATAAGTCGGTACCAAATTACGTAGCATTTGTATAACACATTAGAGGATAGGAACAGTCTGACGGAACACCCACTGACCGACAAATCAAGCAACTGAGAAATATATATTTTACACGAGTCAGTAATTGAAGTAAGGGATCATTTACATAAACTGCTGAAATCATAAAGTTCTGTTTTGTTTTTGCATCGTTCTTTTTTCAACAAAAATGACAAAAATATTAAGAAAATAAAAATAGGGCCGATTATAATATCACCATTTAAAATTTTGTATGATCTAAATGCATTTTGAGGACCTTATAATTTATAAGTTATAAAAAAGATCCGGGATTTTCAGGGAGGTCTTCACCCAAAAAAAAGTGAAAAAAGACATGATTTATCTTGAAAAAAAAACTGACTTGACCTTATAACGGCACAAATGGCTGACCTTATAACCAACCCCCCTGTAATTTATATTCCACGAATAAACGCGAAAAAAGGATATTATGCTAAAATGTTGGTTTATATATTTACATAAATATGTCAGACCTTATAAGCTTAAGGTCTGGCGTTTTTATGTAAATATACAAAAGGAGATTTAAGTATAATATCCTTTTTTCGTTTTATAACCACCATCTATGTTATGTTTCTTTTCTCATTATCATACATCTCGACGGGTTTTACTTTGTTTTGAATATATTCTTATCAAATCATTAAAATTCTTGTCAAATTTAATTTCGCCCTTTAATTGTTGAAAAAGAAACGACACGAAATGTTGAAAATTGACCTTCAATACAACCGAATTGAGCCGATGTTTACCAAAGCAGTTTCGCATCGGTTTATTTTACCAGTATACAATCACAGCTCATTACGGGGCTCATTTTGAAAAAAAAAATTGGGACGGGAAATAATGGGAAAAGTACCGGTTCGTTAGGGAGAAATAAGGGGGAGTACCAGTTATGTCACGAAATAATATAAGACAATTTTTGTGATTATTGGAACACAACACGTCCTATTTATACATACAAAGTCAGTTTAGGGCGAAAATTTCATAAATTAATATTTTAAATTACAGGGAGGTTGGTTATAAGGTCAAGGTCTAACAAACTGACTTGACCTTATAACGGCACATATGGATAACCTTATAACCAACCCCCCTGTAGATTTTGTTGCGAATTAATGTATTTTCAAAGTTTTAGTTTTTGGCATCAGTTAGTTTCGTTTAAACCATGGAACTATAAAAGGTAAGAAAAAAACACATTTTATTGTATTTTCCAATCTTTTTTTAGACACATAATAAACACAGCCATATAAGGGGCCCGGTATTTTTTCATGTTTTATTTTTTGTTACCCACCCAAATTATATACCTTTCCCCTTGAATTGTATTTTTTTCCCTTAGAAACCGATGAAATAATTTATTTATAATATGATATTTATAATATGGATATTACTATAGATGATAATATTGTAAGCGTAACAAAAAAAAGGAAGAAATTCTTATTTGTTTTTTCGTGTTTTTATGGTACCGCGGCCAATCAAAATTGGCAGCGCGAGACAATTTAGGTGGTACGCTTACAATACGACTTGAAACGGAAAGAAACGTGCTTGGCATGACCCCCCAGAGAGTTAACGTCTAAAAATTCCAAAAAAAATAAAATAAAAAAAAACATTGACCATTCGGCTATTGACATCTGATGAACAGACAACCGAACACTAAAATTGGAATTTCTAGAGATAATTTTACTGCCTATGGCAATTGATATGGGGCTCTAATAAGCGCACCGTTTCCTTCCAAACCGTATCTAAAGTAAAACAATAACTCTAAAAAGTTTTTTATGTCATAGCTTCCGTTCGTGTCGTGGATAAAATAAAAATTACGGCAACAAGGTAAAAATAAATAAAAAAAGAAATGTACAGCAAAAAAAAAACAGGTCAATAAATTTTGGGGATCAAAAATTAAGTTCAAATCTCAAAATTAATCAAGTTGATAGGTCCTTACCGATAAATTTCTAGAGCACCGGTTTGTTCCTCAAAAAAAGAAATATTAAATTTCAGTAAACTTTGGAAAATAATGTAAATATGGCGGTTTTGCTTTAATTGATCATTCCATATAAACTGCGTAAATGATGAAAACATCGCTTTTGTATACTACAATTGTTGGATGATTAATAGTTGAAATATAAAAAATTGCAATTGTATATTTTTGCCCTCTAGTAAATCTCGATAATTATAGCAGCAAAATTCCTTGTGTTATTTTTTTTAACTTTTTCAAGTTTGTACTAAATAAGTTATTGATTTGAAATAACTCAAAGCCTAAAATCATCGAGAAGAAAAACATTACAGGGGTCTGGTTATAAGGTCGGCTTCACATGCTTAAAGCGACCCGGCCCACGAAAAAATATTTTAGTCATTTGTTTGCGTGGGCCGGGTCGTTTTCAGCATGCGAAACCTAAATTACAAAAAAAAAACGATTTTTTTATCAATTAAGGTTCTTGTTAAAGCTATTTAACGCCACTACTTCTTATAAGACCTGCTTGTACTCAAAATCCTAAAATACGTACAAGGGAATGTCTTTTTAAGGTCAAAAACTGACTGGTCTTTAATGCATTTAAATGACTTGATCTCATAACAGTAAAAACGTCAGACCTTATAAACACGAGCTCTGGTATTTATAAGTAAAACCTCGTAAAACGAACACAAGGGTCATTTTTTCCAGTTTTAACGAGTGTTATTTCGCATTAATTATTAAATTGAAAAACTGTGAAAATGATGAAACATAGGTTAAAGAATTTGTTAAAAGAGAAAAAAGAAATAATTGAAGAATCTGCATTAACCTCGGGAAAAGGAACATATATTTGAAAATAACCCACTAACCAAAATGATTTTGAGCAAGCAAGTTTTAGCGAAAATTATAACCATAAAATTTCAAAAATATTTCGTTAACGGTACCTATTTCAGTACCGAAGAAAAGCCATGCATAACCTATATATATGATAAATTTGAGTAAAAATTGATCATTTTTTGATCTTCCAAAAATAATGACCAAAAAGAAATAACTGATTGGAGACCACGCGAAATCATCATTTCCAGCAAACACAAAAAACATAAGTTGAAAAAAGTCATCGGATAAAAACTATTTCAAAAAGGTCTTGATAATATCAATGTTTCGGCACCGACTCAATACGGAAAATGACCTATATTTGGAAAAAAAGCTAAAATGAAGAAGATAAAAACATATAAATTTCCACAAATTAGCTGTTCGCCGAATAGGTCTGGTGCCAACATTACCACACTAACAGTAATGACAGAAATAAAAGATGAAACATGAAAATGTGGCTAGAACACCCATATAAATATATTAATATTATTTTTTTAGCTTTTTAATATTTTTTATTATTTTTTTTTGTTCACTCTCTTGGAGTATCTCTCTGTCGATCGTGCCGTACTTTCCGAATGTCATCTTTAGTTAATTCTACTTTAGGTGGTTTTGTTAAATTCACAACATTCTCGCAAAAATAGAAAAATCTAAACCCATATTTGATATACACCACCTAACACGTTATGTTAACACCATTAAACGTCAAAAACTGTTAACATAATGTAATTTTGTTAACATAATGTGGTAGGGCGTTTGGTTAAACAATTGGAAATCGAAGTTAATTAAATCCCAAAAAGTGTTAACATAATGTAATATTGTTAACATAACGTGTGAACATAACGTGTTAGGCGGTGTATTTTCAGTGACCATTTAGCAGCTGAAAAAACTGTGTAAAAATTCGTATCATTTTCTGCCTTTTATCATACTAAAGGTGTGTTTAAACGGTCTTTTCTGAAAAGTTAATTAACTTTTCAGAAAAGACATTTGTAAAATGCCGATCATGTTGTAAATGTAAAAAATCCACCTTTTATTTTGTCCGAATTTTGACTTCGCTGTCTCCGGTGCGAAATGGGTTCATCCCTTTGAGTCTTAAAATAGCTCATGCTGGGTTCAATATCGTCCCGCACGCGGGAATTACTGCCGCCTCCTGTGCGTTGCTGTCCCCCGCCGCCGCCACCCCCGCTACTGGGTGTACTAATGGGAGGTGTCTCCCGAGCACTACCCCGTAGATACTCAGCACTGCCCGTGCTGGCCCGTTTGCTCCCCCCGCCACCACGTGACCCGCTCGAGGGTGCGGGGGAATTTCGACCCGAGTTACGCATCGAAGTCCGTCTACCCGCCTCCCGGTTTGATGAGCGGTTTCCTTTTGCCGAATAGAGCTGGACAGCGGGCCGCTTTGATTGGCCCGCTGCGGACTGTTGGCTGTTGGCGGGCGGGTTTTTACTACCTTTCTCCGAATTGTTCCGTTGAGCCTCCCCGGAACCAGTCGAATTATTATCCTTCACCATATTACCCGTCATGACCCGCACCGGCTCGCCCATTGACCTCAGCGCATTTTTAAACATTCGATTTTGATTGGCCCCGAAGAGTCCGAGCGCCTTCTTTCCCTCCCCACGCGACTTTTTCCCCGACTCTGATTGGCTCGCCTCGGAGTCAACCGGGGACCGCTCAGAGTCCTGCGATTTGCGCCTGGCGCGCTCATTCATCTGCTCAACCGTTATATGCTGCTTGCGGGTGTTTGAATCGGCCCCGCGCTGCGGGTTGCGATTCGACATCTTGCGTGTCCCGGGCCCGGGATGCGACTGAATGTCGGGAAAGTCATCATAACTGCTGGGATCATATGTGTTCGAACCTGATGGGACCGGATCCCATTTTCGGTCCCGCGAATTACTGAGACTGTCTAACTCGTCGGGTGAGGTGGGTTCGTCGTCCGGGGAAGAATCCTCCGTACGGGAATCTTCCGACGGGAAACCAATTGAGCTCTGATCATCAGTCGGGATTGTAACGTCGACAATCGGCTCAAGACGCGGCACCTGCTTACTCCAGTATTTTGAAATCCACCTGAGGAGATTTCATAATTTTTCTGCAAACCAACAACTTCCTTGGTTATCAGTCACGTCAAAAACGACCATATGACGTTAAATTTATAAATACTTGTGGTGCTATAGCCAAATACTTTTTAATATCATAAATTTTTATCAAAAAGACATGATTTTGTTTTCTAAAATACCGAATTTCGGGGGCAGAGGTCGGTACACCGCGGTAAATGTGAACCTTTGTCCGTGGATAAGGAAATCAACTCGGTTAAATTTCATCAAAAAAAAAACGTAAAAAGACATGATTTTAAAAAATTTTTCCCAAAACATTCTACTCAAAAAAACCTGACTTGACCTTATAACGGCACAAATGGCTGACCTTATAACAAACCACCCTGTAATAATTTATAACCCCTTAGATTTTTAGATTTGATTAGCGGCTAATTTCAGAAAATGAAAATCTATCGCCAGGTGAGAACAAGTTTTAAGTCAATTATAACTTTTAATTTTGAAAATTTCCACCAATTGAATTATTGCAGAAAATTACAAAATCTTCCCTTCGGTACTCGGCTACCTCATCGGTGACCATGATTATTTTGGCGAGAATCGAATCATTCGGAAAATATTGAGCCTGGGGCGAAACGGCGCGCGTTAACACTCGGTAAGCGTATTCAAATGCGGCCTTTACTTGGGGCGCGCCATATGAAGACCGGCCGATGTCGTTTGAAGGGGTTAAAGGGTCTTCAATTGACAACATTGAGGGTAACCCACGGCCTTCCATTTGGGCCGCCATTTCTTCCTTTTTGATATAAGCACCCCCGTTTTTCACTCGGATGCAAATCTAAACACGGAAATCAAAAATTTAGACGAAAGTAATATATACCATTTTATTGATAAAAAGACAAAATTTTTACCTTATTATAATTGAATCGTTTTCCATAAAGCTCAAAAAATTCGATTAAAAGTACGCCAAGATTCGTTTTTGATTGGCCGCTTTCTTCTCTTGGATGATTTTGTAAAAATGAAACAGCCATCAGAATTAACCCGTAGGAGGAGATACCACCAGTCCAAACCTCGTTCATATCACTAAAAAGGATTTCAGTACGGGCTTAAAGAAAAAGCTTCTGAGAAATAGTAACCCCTAATTATTCAAGTTGTTTGTGCTAAACCACTAAAAAAACCTCGCCTATGATAACCCTAGAAATGTTTAACGGATGTTTCAAAATATTCTTACCGTTGTAATAAGAACTGTTTAAGAAGAAGGACCAAGTATGGAAGCGCCGGAAATTCGCGCATAAATTCTTTTATAAGCGCGACACTCGTCACACCAGTTTTCATATTAAACGAAATATCCACTTTCACGTCTGTTAGCAAATCACGCATCTATCACAATGATAAAAAATATGATATTTATTTTTTTGCAAAATTTATGTGGTCATGTAGGCCAGACTTACTGTACTAAGGATAATTTTGGTCTACGTAGAGAAAACAAGTATTTTGTAAAAAAGAACCATAACTGTTCAAACAAAAAGAAGAATATAGTTTATTTTTTTATTGAAATAATATATCAAAAATGTTACATAAATTATGAGAACCGAAGTTCTAATGTAGAGCGGCTCTACAAGAACCCACAACTGTGGGCCCCACAATGTGATAAATTTCTATGAGGGTCAATCAAAATCCGGACCAAAATTTTGTTATCACCTGTTTATTGGTGTTATTAATCGTTAAAAGATATTTTATATAATACGGGTGGTCATAAAATCAACGCCTAAAAAGTTCATTTGGAAAAAAACTGACTTGATCTTACACCACTCAAAAAATAAGGTTTTCCGACTTCAAATTTTCAAAAATTAAAATTTCTTAGTCCAGAAAAGTATAAAAATACATGACATAGATTTTTTTTTATCACATTATTCCTTAACAATGGGGACAGCAGCACGATCAATTACTTTAATTGAAAGTTGTTCTGCGACCCCACTTTCGACGAGGGCGCTTTGCAACTGATAATAGGCTTTAACCCCTTGGTTCGGATTAAAGTCGCCAAAAACGACCATATCAATGTCGGAAGTCGGTAAATATAACCCCGTCTGAAAACTGCCGAACACTTCGACTCGTACACCCGGAAACTGATGTTTTATTACCGCTTCCACTCGACTGGCGACGGGCTGTCATAATGTGGAAAACCGCAATAAATGGTTAGATTGTACATGGCAATTTTTTAGATGCATTTTTAGTATGAACTCGGAATCTGACATCAAGTATTTTGTAAGCCCGAACCATAATGGTTTTAACGGAAATCAGAATATTTTTTTTACAGGGGGTCTGGTTAAATGGCCAAGCCTCAAAAAATGCCTTAATGCACTTTGGAAAAAATGACTAGATCTAATAACCATCTGAATTTTATTTCCACACTAGGACCTTAGTGGGAAAAACTTCAGAAAGACACTATTTTAAAGAATAAAAAGTATAAAAAGACATGATTTCTATAGTGAAAAATGTGCCAGCGGGCGAGGTCTCTTCATTCAGAAAATAAGCGTAGATAGACATGACTTCAAAGATTTTTTTTCCAAAAAACATGCTTCACAAAAAAATTGACTGCAAGAAAAAAATGACTTGACCTTAGTTCAAAAAGATGACTTGACCTAATAACCCGACCCCCTGTATGTTTAATGCCTAAGAGGCCAAAAATGATGCATAAATTTTTTTATTCCCTAGCCGGATAAAGTTAACTGCGTAACTACATTAAAGCCCGTTGGGCAAGAGGTCAGCGTTTTCTTCACGCTTCTAACAATTTGAATTCTATATATTTCAAATTTTCCACATTATGGCACCCCACTGACGACGTCAAACCGCATAATATACTCTTCAGGAGTCGAGGACATCCACCGGTAAAAGTCAATAATTTCGAGGTGTAACCCGTGCACTCCATCCGGGTAACTTGCCCGCGTGCGCCACCGCGCATTCTGTTTCTGCACCAACTGGGAGTAGGGTAGCCCCGCCGTGCACGCTGCATTTTCGAGGCGGGAATCGACACCGGTTGATAAGGGGGATAATTCGTGAATTCCTTCTTGGCGAAGTCGCTCCCCTTTTTCCATTTTCATTTTATGAAATGCTGAGACTGGGATGTACACATATATTTCCCCAAACTTCATTTGCGCCAGTTGAAGTTGAAGAAAAAAGTTGGATTACAGGGGGGTCTGGTTATAAGGTCAAGCCCCAAAAAAATGACTTGACCTTTATGCACTCCAAAAAATGACTTGACCTTAGTGCAAGAAAAAAGTCCAAAAAGATATGATTTCTATAAAAAAATTATTACCCGTGTTTTACCCGTGTCGTTCTAAACGTATATGTCGAGTTCTAAATTTAAACCCAAAAAAGTGAAAAAAGACATGATTTATCTTGAAAAAAATGACTTGACGTTAGTTCAAAAAAGATGACTTGACCATATAGCGTTCACCTTTTGTGACCTTATAACCAGACCCCCTGTACCAATTTCAAAAAACGTCCAATTACGGGACCACCATATTACCATGATTTTTCCCAAAAGTCACATGATTTTATGTCTAAAAAAATTGCAGTCTAATAATAAAATAGATGCAGCTTAACTGCGCAATGCGTAGGCGGCTAAGTAGAAATGTGAATGATAAAATTTCGCAATAAAATGACCAAATATAACAAAAACAAGACGGAATATTACAAAAAAAATTTTCACTAGTTCATGTGAGGATACGATTTGCGAATTTCTCCCCGATTTTTTTACATGTCTGCAACTTACCTGCGCAAGCGGTGTATATGTAATTGTATTCTAAAACCGAACAAATGTTTGATTGTGGAAATATAATGTACACCCCTTGGACGGAGTAGTGTGTTTGATTAGCAACGGGACGTTTTCCATTGGTTCCTTGAGGTTGGGCACCTGGGCCCGGAATCGGAACATTTCCACTCTCGGCCCCATCGGGACTCTGCGGTTCTTTTTCTTCATGTTGTGAATTCTCCCATAGCCGTTGCCAGAGTTCCGTAGCTGGCCCGAACTGTTCCGGCTGAATCCAAGCAATTCGCGAATCCATTATTCGACCATCTTAATGAAATCACGCTTAACCCACGCAAATGTCAAAAAAGGAAAAGTACGAGTGTTTTTGACATGAAAACAACCAATTTCAGTTTTTTTTTCTTTCAAATCATCCCAATAAAAATAGCGAAAATCTTAATCTTATTTAAAAATAATTCAGAAAATTAATTAAGCGTGACTGATGTACGGTCCAGGGTTAAGCCTCCTAAAAGTTAGAAATGAAAAAATGGGTTCTATAGGAAGCTGTTGACAATAATTGTTTTAACTGCAGTCATTATTAAGAGCATTTGTTGATCAGCATTTTCATGTTTTCCAGAAGTATTTACAAAAAATATAAAAAAATAAAAATTTGCAATATAAAAAATAAACAGTACAGTGATAGTAACTAATGGACTGGCTCTACTAGTAAGATGCCCATAAGAGCCTTATGAATAACCGAACATACAAAAATTGTAACCCTGAATAGCTGTTAATATTTTTAAAGTCGCTGTGCCAGGCAAAACCGTAGGGTTATAAAAATGTTATATCAAAATGTGTTTTGCATAACCAAAATAAATTTCTTGACAGTTGGCAGTCGTTTACGAGTTTTTTCTAATGAAATTTTCAACTTAAGCTTATGAGATCGAAATTTTCCGGTTCACTCAAGTTTCACCTTTTGATACCCAAAGCTATCCCTAACCGAGTAATACCAAAGAAACAAAATAATATAAACAACAGAAATGGTAAATAGGGGAGCCACGGCGGACTCTGTGGTGTTTGGGGGGTAAGCGGTCCAGCAGACTTCATTCTCATTGCACGAAAAGGGATTTTTCCACCTTCGCTCGGGGCGTGCTTGCTGCTCCTCAAATTCGGTCAAAAAGTCAATAAAATAATTGCCGCGGGTGACCGTTTTCGAAGTGAGTGTTGAAATTGATAACGCTTTTATTGTTAACATTTCGGGCTCTTTTTTCTCGTAGAGAAATGTGTACACGACCCCGCTGGGATATTCACAGACTGTGCCATTTGGTACCGGGATCAACGAAGTGATGGCTTCACCATTTATTCCAGTCGAATCAATTTGTAGCTGCTTCAGAAAATTGGATTCAAGTTCCTAAAAATGACTTAATAGGGAGGTACTCGTGCCCAAAATAAAAACAAATCAATACATGGTGTAAGCACGGTTAAAAATTTCGCCAAAATTTTCTAGAACCCAGTGCTCCCGAGGCGTTACGAAAAAACTTCCCCAATTGGGGCGATTGGGACGCCGAGATCTTTCGGAGGAAAAATTTTCTCTAAAAATATTTTTCTCCAAAACTCGTTTTCCCCGAAAAATTAATATTAGACAGCTAGGGGATGGCATGGGCTGCAAAACGGAGTGTGCTTAGGACTGCACTCGAAAAAACGGACCGCACTTTCGAAAAAGTTCAAACCAAAAATGAACTTTTTTTATAAACTTTTGAAAGTTCAAAGGACGGTAAACTTTTGAAAGTTCAAAGGACGGAGTGCACTTTATACGGAAAGTAACCAGGACTAAATGCACACTTATACTAAACTTTTAACTTGACAGAAAAAACTAAGACGTGGTCAATAGCGTTGTTTATATAATTGAATCTCCGGGAAAACACTTCCTCAAGGAGGGCAGCTCGGCATGAATTTTTTCTCCCAAAAACGGTTTCATGAAATTTTTCCGACAAAAATTTTTCTTGCAATTTCTACGAAAAATCACACTATTAGTTTTTGCTTACTTGATTGATAATATTTCTAACATCATCACAAGTTGAATCAGTAACAGTCATATTTAACTGACATGGAATCCGCACTGATTCTCCAAATCGAATTTGATAATTTGGGTCCAAACAAGCGGCAAATGAAGGCAGGGCCGAACCTTGACCCGCCTTTATTTCAGACCCAAACAAATACCCTGATTGGTTAAAATCGACCCGCGTTTCGTTAACAAAGAACGAGTGAACACTAATTGTAAGCATTTCTTCTGATATGCGAGGGGTCGTTATAAGTTCAACGCCATCCAATTGCAAGCCTTAGTTGGGTATCATCAGGTTGAAAAATATGGGTTTGGTTAATTATAAAAAAAATGTAAAAAAATATTAAATTGTAGAAAGGAAAAATACATCAGGTGGGGCCATTAGGTCTTGGATAAAAAGACCATCTTGTAAGATCATAAATTAGAAAAAAATCAATCTAAAAACAACCCCCTGTATTTCCCGATAAATTGTAAAAAGGCGTGATTTATTTCACCACGTGGTGTCACCCAGCCTTGATCAGCTTTCGTCGAAAATTTAATGCCAACTCGAAGTGTCGCAAAACTTTCCAGATCATTTGGATCGTTAGAGGTTAACTCAACATATAGACCTCCTATGTACTGTTTTAAGCTGATGGCTACGAGTTCAGAGCAAGTCTTCGTTGTGCACAAAAATTCATCATTGTCCAAAATGTCCCAAATTTTGTTTTTATACAAAGTATCATACACACAGGATATTGTCGACTGAAAACTTAAGTCAATAAGACCTCAAATGATAAACTTTCATTGTTTTCAAAAAGACATGATTTAAGTTAAACATACTAGGGGATCTCTAGTATGATTTAAGTTAAATCTTGGGTTTAAATTAAACACGTGATTCAAGTCAAATCTGTAACCCAAGAAAACTGAAGAAATTTTTGGGGGTCACCTAAAAAGTGTACATACTTTTACCACAAACTTGAAGATTATACAAATAAGATAACGGTTTAATTATCACACGTGTTGCAAATAAAGCCAAAATATTAGACTTTATAACCATCTATTGAAATATTTCAAAAAATTACCTTTTGACCAATCTGAATTGTGGAGAAATCACATTTGTCGGTAAAGTTGAATATTTGACTACCCTTGTTTGAAATTACGGGATCGCCAAGACAATAAAAATCGCCGCAAGTTTTCGTTTTGGCGGAATTCAGACTTTCAAAAGTTGGATTTTGTTTTTCATTTGGAAAAAATGTGCCCAATAAAAAGCTATTATCGCGAGCCATGTACCAAGGCAGTTGACTTTTGACGTCGTCATCTTCGCAATTTAAAAATGTGTCTATAAGGTCACAGTCGACATCACAGCAGCACTCACAAGCTCCATAAGTCAAATCACAATCACAGGTCGTTCGATTTAGGGAGTCGGTCGCATTCGAATTAATCGATTTGATTTCGAATTGAACTTTTTTTCGTTTTTTAACTCATGCGGTCGAAAGTTTAGGGTGATGTGGCGGGCATATTTAGATTTTTTCCCTAAAAAGCATGCTTGTTGAAAAACTGACTTGACCAATAGGAAATTTTTTTTGTTGCCTGGAAAAAAAAGTCCAAAAAGACATGATTTTATAGAAAATATAAAACCATGATTTCTATAAGAAAATGTGC
Organism: Oikopleura albicans; assembly: GCA_004367875.1. Taxonomy (NCBI): domain Eukaryota; kingdom Metazoa; phylum Chordata; class Appendicularia; order Copelata; family Oikopleuridae; genus Oikopleura; species Oikopleura albicans. The sequence continues at coordinate 1,723,194 of SCLG01000003.1, forward strand.
CCACGGGTCTTCATTCAAAAAAGGCAAAAAGACATGATTTATTTAAAAAAGTGACTTTACCTTAGTGCAAACATAACTAACTTGACCTTATACACAACCACCCCTGTACAATCTTTAGGTTTGTGGAATCCCCATATTATATGGGTCATATAACATGTTTTAACCTAAACATTTGTATCGCAAATAGGACAAATGTTAATTTTAACCTCTCATATAAATTGTTATAAAAATTTTGATATATCCAAAATTCCAAAAGATAAGAATTTTTCATGAAAAATGGTTAATTTTGACCTAACCTAAAAGTGACATTATCTAAGTTTACTTTTAAAAAACGACCTTTGAAATTTTGACTTTGATCCCAGCAAGTTACATAACCGGCTGCGGACGAATTCGACAAAATGGATATTTTCGTCAAGGACACTTCGCGCAAAATCGACAATTCAAAATTGTCATTTGTGATGGGATTTGTTGAGCCCAGATCACTGTGATTGTGATATTTATAAGTAATTTGGTAATTTCAAAAACTTCTAATAAACATATTCAGAATATGGCGACTCTTTTCTGGAAAATTAAATATCACGCTTTCCTGAATATTTTCTGAACGGAATCAATATCATTGTCTGCCCGATGCGGGAGACACCCACCAAACTTTTCAAATTCGGTCATTGAATAAAAAATAACCGGCGAGTAACCGTGCCTGCTGTCTGGTAACAATTCTGCTACCGCACTGTATTCAATCAACATCAAAATCCAGATCATTCTGAATTGTCATCAATTGAAATAAAATATAAACATCAAATTGAATCGCTAGAAAAATTGCTATTACGTATTAAATGAATAAAGTCGAATTAAAAAAACGGGGCGCCGAAATAAAATGATAATTATACCGGGAGTAACAAATTTATATTTTAACAATAAAAACAAAATTTTTGATACACTACTTTGCCAAGAAAGCAATTTTTTGTTCGAAAAGTTTTAAAAAGTGGCTTCGGAGTGTTGTTTCGGGTTTTTCCCAAATAAAGTGATAAATTTGGCCCTTATTTTGAGAATAAATCCCTTTTTTGAAACAAAACAACTTGGAAAAAGTGACCCTTACTTTGAGAAAGCGGATCAAAGTGACCGGTTTATGGTTTTATTATCGTTTATTATTATGATTAATTCACCTTTATTCACATTTTATTCTTGTATCAATTATATTAGGTAAACTTACGTCAAATAAACACAGTATTTTTGTACTCTATTTTTTAGAGTTTAATTTAAATTTTATTCTTTTTTTAAAGTATTTTCCAAATTTTGTATTTTTTTTTTGTTGTTTTTTTGGTAAAATCTTTTACCAATAGATAAATATTTTTGTGCATGGAAATAAGTACATAGTAGTGAGTGAAACAAGAAATATAATATTGAATAGTTCTTATTCAGCGATCATACGAAAGTTGGGTTTAAGGCCATTATGAAGATCTCAAAAATATATATTGATTTGCAATTCAAAAAAAGTGTAATTTAACAATAAAAAGTACGTGAAAATATCATGAGAGTCGGCAAAATGCTTTTATGTGTAATTTGCAAACATTTTATTTCAATAAATAATAAATTAGAAGACGACTGACTAAGAGAAAAAAAATCCATAACCACCAAGTTTTTTTTTCGAAAATTCGGCAATTCGACGTAAAATTAAAAAGTGGATGTTAGTGGCCTAATCCAAGTTTGGCTCAAGTTCACCCTGTCACGTGATGAATTTGAAAAAAAAGGCACTTAAAACGTGACCAAAAGAATGGCTAATTTAGAGGCCTTAAATCAAATTTATCACGTGACAGGGTGAACAACAGTCAAAACTGGATTAAGCCATCGCAATCAAATTTTTAATGTTACGTCGAATGACCAAATTTTTTTTTTTCGAAAAAAATTGGTAGTTATGGCTTATTTTTCTAAGGGGTTAACTCGCAAACAACCCTTAGATGTAACAATATGGAAATAACTCGTTAACTACAGCAGTTAACGAGTTATTACCATAAAGGACTGGTTATTCGAAAAATTTTGAAGAACAAGTTAAATAGCATAAAATAGCCAATTAGTGAAAGTTTCAATAAATTTTAATTCTATATTGAATAATTCAACTGTGTACCGCTCCGGCACACAAAATTTAACATTTTTCAAATAAAAAAGATCAAAAATACAATTTTTTTGAACATTTTCGAAAAAACATAATTTTGGCATATTTAATAACATACAATTTACTCGGAAAAACGTAAAAAAAATGCAGTAAAATTTGCTGCAACATAAAATTATATAATGAGAGTCTATAACTTTCATTTTAACCATAAAATAAATTGCGGATCAACTAATTAAAAAAAAATTGAAAAAAATACAAAGTCAGCACCAAAACTAAATCATTATTTAACTGAAACAAATCAATAAATTAAAAATCTAACGTGACAAAAAGTAATCAATCATTTCTTATTTGAATTTAAAACAGACTTTCTCTAAAATTAACATATTACAAACTTTCGCAAAAAACATGAATAAGTAACTAAAACCCTATATGGCAGTTTCTTATGAACGAGTAGTAAGTGTAAGAAATTCATAAACAGTAAAATATATTTTTTTGTTCAAGTTAACTGTCATGCACATTTTAGGTACCACTTGAAAATTAAAAAAAAAAATTAAAAGAATTTTCTGATCAAGAATAAAAGGTCATTTCTAGGTAAAAATCAAATTATTTGTATACGGTCTGAAATATAAAAAAAACTTCCATTCCAGTTCAGAATTTCTTTCCCATTTTCTACATGAGTATATTCCAGTTTTCCTTCCGGTAAAATACATTTTATTGAAACTGATATACAGTCCCGGCTTTCAAATTGTGCACCCTCAAATTGTGCACGACTGCCAAATTGTGCACTTTTTCAGGAAAATTTACGTGACTGCCAAATTGTGCACGTTTTTTCAGACCGATGTTTTTGCAAACGACCTTCAAATTGTGCACATTTTCCNTCACCGTACGTTTAGCTATATCAAGTTTAGACTTATATGAAAGGGTTTTCCGATTTGAATCCGAATATAAAAAGTAAAAAGTTGTCTGATGACGGAGTTAAACAAAAAAAACGTAAAAAAGTTTGAGCTATTATGTGTACCATGATGAGCGACTGCCAAATTGTGCACGACTGCTAAATTGTGCACGACTGCCAATTTGTGCACGTTTTTCGGAAACGCAAATTGCACAATTTGAAGGTCGGGACTGTATATGATGTACTTCGACCCGAAGATCGCGAATCCGAAATACATAATTTAAACACGAGTCACGTTTTGGCACTAAAGAGCATTTTCACCGCAAAAATCACGCAAACTTAAAATGCTCTTTAACGGTAAAACGAGTCTATACTTTCAATATTATATTTCAAATTCGTGGTCTAAGATCTGCATCATATATGTAGATTTCAAAAAAACCTTGCCGTGCGAAAAAACTAAAATGTGACCATCTATAAAATTCTCGAAAATTTGGTGAAAAATTCAGGGCGAGTGATTTCACATGGATTTTTTGCTTGTATCAGACATGAAAAACTTCCATAGGTATTTGATGAAAAAATGCTACGACCAACGATAAATTAACCACGTTATGTTCAGTTTTCTCCATTTTCAAGTGGCCCCTTTTAAGGGATGTTTTATACTGCAAAATTTCGATCCCATTTTTAAAAACTTATAATAAATATGTATAAATCGATAAGGCACATGACAGTTAACGGGATGGTGAGAGAAGGAATCGGATATTTTTCGAATATTGGAAATTATTATAAAAAAAAATTGTGAAACATAACGGCGCACTCGCTATATTAGAAATCGGTACAACATGGTGTTTCGTAATGTTCACCTCTTTTAAGAAAACTTCTCTTTATGTGGACGTTTTTCAGAAATGTACCTAAACTGACTCCACATGTTTCTAAAGATTCACGGGAATTTTGATTGGAATTATTTTTAGTCAAAGTAGAATTATTTTTCACCAAAATGGGATTTGAATACAGTCAGGGATCACTCCATGTGCACCCATTTGTTAATATTTCTGAATGAGGAGTTTTTCAGAGAAACCTTTTTTCTGAAAAACTTCTCAAATTGTATTTTGAAAGCTTTTCTGAAGAAGGCATCTCTAGAAACGTCCATATTAAGATATTCACATAAAATAGATGCACATCGAGAGTCAGGGGTCTGTATATTTTTATGACTTCAAAAATTCCGCATTCCGTCCATCCTGAATTGAACCGGTAATAATATGTTTATACAAGATATAAATTTTGCTGAAAACGACCACGACAGTCTCGGGAAAGTAAAACAAAAATAAAAGTGTTGAAAAAAAAACAGATTTTTTGGGCTTAGGCCAAATCTTACTTTTTAAAATTATAGTCATAATCAAGACGTGTACATGTATAGTCTAAGCAAACGAAAAATAGACCCCGTGATTTTTCTTTTTTTTGGTAGCAAAACCGCTGCAAAAAAGTTATTCGAATAGGTTTGTTCTCAGAAATTGAGGGTTTACAAAAATTCAAACAGGAGTTCATTATAACTAACGAAACCAGACTTTTTTGGACCAATAATTGTGACTCATAAGCTCCACAAAGCGGGTCTCAAAAGACGCGTGTTACCAGCACCATGACAGAGCAGCCCCAAAAGACGCCTGTCCTAGTTAGACCTAGTACCCTGACAGAACAGCCTCACGAAGCGAGGCTGTTCTGTGCTGGCACTTCTCATACGCATCACCTAAAACGAGATATTTTAGAATACAGGAGTAGCGCCAAGTAAGGGTAGGTTTCATTTCAAAAAGAAATCTGGACGCCAAATAAGGTTACGCGAAATATAGGTAGGTAATGGCCACCAAATTAAATTATTTTTACTCTATATAATTATTTTTCTAATTATAAAATATTTTTAACAGTAATAATGGAATTAACATGTTACCGTCATCTCTAAGTGAGATAAAAGTATTAAAAGTGACAACGCCAAGTAAGGGCAGGTTTCGAAAAAACACGAAACCAACCCTTACTTGGCGCTCCACCTTATAATTTCTAACCACCCTTTAAGTAATGAAACTTGATTCGAAATTGTGGTTATTCAAGCCAAACTGAAAATCCTAATAAATTTTATATTCGTAGAATTTTTGTCGCGAAAATTTGAACAAATAAATTTTTGAAAAATCACGGAAACCAAAAAGTAGCTATATAGAATAATTATACGAACAAGATAATTTTCTAGACATTAGCTACGAAATAGAAATAAACGACGGAAATAAATATGAAATATGCGAAAAATAAAACTTAAAAAATAATCCGTGATTGGAAATATTCTCAAAATCGTTTAAGATTAAAGATATAACCAACTAATTAACGAAAAAAGTGCATGAGTCCAGGGAATCGAACTTGTGACCTTTTTTTCCAAAATGGATCCCACCTTTGTTAATGGTCACATTTTTCGCATACACCAACTTACGATGCAAATTATGGAAAAGCCGTTGGAGGTATACACTTGTTTTTTTTTAACTAAAAAATAATCAGGTCTATACCTTGAACCACCTCTGCATTATCTTACATCGTACGTAGGAATATTCGAAAAAGTTGCCCAGATTAAAAAAAAAACGATAGAATACGCAGCTCAAGAGCTGTATGTATTTCTGAAAACTATCCAATCACGATTTATTGTTACATAACAATTTTGTCATATGACAAAATAAAACACAAAATAACAGAATGAAGCTCAATAAATGCAGATAAAAAAGCGTATGAATACAATATTCAAATCATCCGTTGAAATAAACAAAAACGTAAATCAGGATTGTGTGCGCATGCTGGTTAAATCTAACCAAAGACATAAGGCCTTTTTAACCGCCAGCGCCCCCCATTTGACATATTGTAAAGTGGCAAAAAAGGGTAATAATTTGTGATGGTACAAGCTAAACTTTTGATGAACTTAACAAAATCCGAAAATCGAGGTGCACCAAAAGTTCAGCATAAAAATCGAATCAGCATAAACAGTCTTTGCACTCAAAGAAGAAAACTTTTTAAGTATCGAGAAAAGTGCTCACCGGTCACCGCGGTCTTTCGGAGAAATTTTTTTCCAAAAAAGGTTTTTCCGGGAAAAAAAGATTTTCGAAGAATTTCTCTGCAAACCAGACCTAGCTTTGTAGGAAAATTTTAGATATTTTCTTCGAAAAACTTTTTCTTGAATTTTCTCCAAAAAAAAACTCATTCTCCGAAAAACTGCAGCGCCGTTAACCTTGAGTGCAACGAATGTAAGAAAAACTATGATAATTCATAGCAATACATAATTTTTTGTTTGTGCACAGGGGAAGCAAGAAACGAAAATAATAAGTTGCAAGGGTGGACTAAATACACACTACTAATGCTCGTTTTAAAATTAGGACAACTCAAAATTAACCCTCAAATATCTGGTGAATTTTGGAATTTTCCTTGCTGAAGGATTCTATTCTATTTTTCAAGTATAATTTCGAGTTATCCTAATTTTAAAACGCTTGTGTTTTATGAAATTGGCACTATCTTGAAAATTTTCTTATCGTGGAGTAAAACAAAAGTCCATTTTTTGATAGGACTTATTATACATAAAAATCAACAAGATACAAGACGTGCTTGAAAGGTATATCAGAAAGAAAAAAAAAGATTGACAAGTCCAGGAATAGAACCTGAAACCTCCGAATCGAGGTACTGAACCCTTACGTTTTTAAGTCCAGTAATGCGGCCAACCCTGTAATAATAACATAAGCATACTTCGTAAAAATGGCGACCCGTGAAGATTTGAACTTTTGTTTATGTTTTTTTTAATTTTAATTTTTTTTTTGAGGGTAAAAATGGGCGAGAGTAAATCAAAAAAGGGGAAAATAATAATAAAAAATAAATAAATAACAGCTACCTGGCATGAAGATATTTCTATAAAAATATGTCATATTGGCTAGTTTTTAGGGTGAGTTTTGTCTTGACCGCAAGTCAAAAGTACATTTTTAATTGACGTTTAATTGAAAATTGTCAATTCTTCAAATATAAAATAATTGTTTACAAATGTATTTAAGCTTTTATTTTAAGCTTTTATTAAAAAATTCAAAATATACTAGGACAACCCGGAAACTTCCTGATTTTAGCAGTTCAATTATTCATAGCAGCCAGTATTTTTTTTTAATTTTAAATTGATCTTAAGATGTGTACTAAAAAAACAGAGGTAATTTGACACAATTTGTCTTTAAAATTATTTCAGTGCCTTGCATTTATAGAATTTCAAAGAAAATGTGTTTAATTAGCTTTGATTCGTTTTATACAGAAACCGAGACCAATTTAAGTTTTAACAATTTAATTGATTAATTTAAAAAATGAACAAAAGTGTCATTTTTGATAATTTAAGCTCACGATTGTAGCGACAAAAGTTCGAGCAATTCATCTATATTATATATACCGTATACAATATACGTACAGTACATATGAACATATAGTAGATGAAATGCTCGAACTTTTGTCGCTACAGACCTGAGCTTAAATCACCAACAATGACATTTTTGTTTACAGTCCTTACTCCTTTTGGGGACATTTTTTCGGCGAAAAGGGGTCCCTTTAAATAGAAAATTGATCCTTTTTTGTGACAATGCTCCTTTTTCGGACGCTATTTTCGAGAACCGAAAACGTCGCAAAAAGGAGTAAGGACTGTATATAGTGTAATTGACTATAATATTTAATAGTATACAATTAGTAAACAAAACTTTGATATGCGGTAGGGAACAAAACTTCAACTCTACCCCAGAAAAAAAATAAACCTTGTTGAAAAAGCTTCTGGTCTACAGCTGGACCAAAATATAATAATTACTACTTATCGTCCTGAAACACTGATTATATATACAAATTTTACAGATCAGGATTAAAAAAACTTGACCCCAACGTCAAGACTAAATCTTAAATATGGCGTAAATTAATGAACAAAAATATGTATAAATCTNGGGGAAAATAATAATAAAAAATAAATAAATAACAGCTACCTGGCATGAAGATATTTCTATAAAAATATGTCATATTGGCTAGTTTTTAGGGTGAGTTTTGTCTTGACCGCAAGTCAAAAGTACATTTTTTAATTGACGTTTAATTGAAAATTGTTAATTCTTCAAATATAAAATAATTGTTTACAAATGTATTTAAGCTTTTATTAAAATTTTCATAATATACTGGGACAACCCGGAAACTTCCTGATTTTAGCAGTTCAATTATTCATAGCAGCCAGAAAATTTTTAAAATTTAAATTGGTCTTGAGATGTGTTCTAAAAAATCAAAGATAATTTGACACACTTTGTCTTTGAAATTCTTTCAGTTCCTTGCATTTATAGAATTTCAAGGAAAATGTGTTGAATTAGCTTTGATTCGTTTGATACAGAAACCGAGACCAATTTAAGTTTTAACAATTTAATTGATTAATTTCAAAAATGAACAAGTGCCATTTTTGATAATTTAAGCTCACGATTGTAGCGACGATTGTAGCAATTCATCTATATTATATATACCGTATATAATATACGTACAGTACATATGAATATATAGTACAGGGGGGTATGGTTATAAGGTCAAGCCCAAAAAAAATGACTTGACCTTAATGCACTTCAAAAAAAATGACTTGACCTTAATGCCATTTAAAAAAAATTTTCCTAGTATTTGATTTTCGCGAAAAAATTATGGTCTTCACTCTACAAAATGTTAAAAAAAGACAGGTCTTCATCCAAAAAAAGCGTAGAAAGACATGATTTCAAAGATTTTTTCCCAAAACACATACTTCAAAAAAATTGACTTGACCTTAGTGTTGGAAAAAAAATGACTTGACCTTAGTGCAAAAAAGATGACTTGACCTTATAGCGGTCACCTTTTGTGACCTTATAACCATACCCCCCTGTAGATGAAATGCTCGAAATGTTGTCGCTACAGACCTGAGCTTAAATCATCAAAAAATGGCATTTTTGTTTACAGTCCTTACTCCTTTTTGGGGACAATTTTTCGGCGAAAAGGGGTCCCTTCAAATAGAAAATTGATCCTTTTTTGTGACAATGCTCCTTTTTCGGACGCTATTTTCGAGAACCGAAAAATTCGCAAAAAGGAGTAAGGACTGTATATAGTTTAATTGACTATAATATTTTATAGTATACAATTAGTAAACAAAACTTTGATATGCGGTAGGGAACAAAACTTCAACTCTACCCCAGAAAAAAAAATAAACCTTGTTGAAAAAGCTTCTGGTCTACAGCTGGACCAAAATATAATAATTACTACTTATCGTCCTGAAACACTGATTATATATACAAATTTTACAAATCAGGATAAAAAAACTTGACCCCAACGTCAAGACTAAATCTTAAATATGGCGTAAATTAATGAACAAAAATATGTATAAATCTTGCAGAATATCCCATATTCCTAAACGTATAGTTTATTCATTGGTCGTTATCGGCTATAAGTTATAGCCACTGAATCATATATAATAATCAACAAAAATTGTAATATAATAACTTTGGTTAAAATATTATTTTTTACCAATTATATTTCTTACTACTCAGCGTTTTACATGAATTTCCGCCATCTTTTATCCCGCATTTTCTAGATGGCGATATTCGAGTGTTTGACGTGTGAAAAACCGTGAATTTGGCTATCTAGAAAAAACGAAAGAAAAAACGGGGGAAATTTATGTAAAACGCTGAGTATGGGCAAGGACGCCTTAGGTGGCGAAAATAGTGCCCAAAAGTTGCGCTTCTGAAGACATTTATGTGAAAAAGCATTCCAGAAACGAATCAAAGAAAACAAAATGAATACTTTATATACACAAGGGGTTAACTGGCCACTTTTTGGGAAATTTATGTGACGGGTTAAACCTGAACCTTGTCCATATACTGTGTGTGTAAGGTTTGTAAATATTTTGGAACATGTTCCGAGGCGAAAGTTGCCCCAAAATGTTTTTTACTTTCAAAAAGCAATTTTATATCAAAAATTTACGCTTGTTACGCTAATATGACCAATTTTATGCTTTTATGCGGCATAATATATGCCTTAAAATCGCACCCCTAAATTTCAAGAAACTAAATAACCACTCGGATCCTACATTAATATTTTTTTTTTACTTTTGATAATAATAAACATAAAAATAAACGTAATAAATTAAATTTTTCGCATCAATTACAAGTGCTAGAGTAAGAAACACATCAATACACGCTGTACAAAAATAATAAGACTTTTGGGGAGAGGGATATGAGGGAAGCATAAAATACACAACGCACACTAGCAAATAATCAACACGAGAAATCTTCAAATTTCATATTCTAATGTTTTTTTGCATTTTTTACATTTTTTTCTTTGTGCAATACTTGGAAACGGAATCGATTTGGTGGGTCATGCGTTAAAAAAAGTGTTGAGTAGCGAAGGATTCTAACCCATACCCAGTATTTATGATTTAACGAGTTGCAACTCGATTCCCATATATATAAATTTCAAATACCCCTAACATAAAACAACCATATAATATGTTTCATCGTTCGAACTATAGACCCTCCATAAATGCTATAATTTGAAACAAAAAAAAAATAAGCACTGGCTAGATTCGAACCCACAACCTACGGTATTCAATAAGGTGTCCATCACTAAAATATTTGTGATGGCATCAGATAAGAACCCAAAGCCGGCGGCAAAAAATCACGCATTTTAATGCCCACCCAAATCGTTAATAGATTTCCTTTGCGCACACATTTTTTACAGTATTTTTATTTTTTATACGATTTTTAGCACGATTTAGTTTTGTCATGTTCCAAAAAAATCGTGCTCATCTTTCTTAATTTTTTAAATTTTTTTGAGGTTTTTTTAAGTTCATATCCGTGAAAAAAAAATTTGAAAGTTGATAATTTTAAATATTCTAATGGAAAAAAAATGAAAATTTGGTGACCTATGCAATTAAATTTGTGCAAAAAGTACCATGTTTATAAAGAAATGAGTTCTAGAGCCTCAGAGTAATGTGAAGACATGCAAGATCAACTTTCAAATTGAAAAAAAAAACAAATAATAAATAAACTTTAAGGGGAATACTCCGGACGACGGTTGCGGGACATGGGGTTTTCACCCGAAAGGCGAGAGCGTCCCATATCTAGACGCTCAGTTCGTCGCATTTCACTTGGACCGTCGAAACTGTCCCGGGGCCCTTGGTACTCGTTTGAGCGCCGCGAGTACAGCTCCATATCCTTCTTTTTGTGCCGTCTAAAAATCAAGTCTCAGAAATTAAGTAATTAATTAAAAAAAATAATGACACAGGTTAGATTCGAACCTATAATTCAGGGAGTATGCGTAATAAGGGTCATCCAATGATCAGACGCTTATGTCAAATAGAGTTTTTTCCGAGAGGAAAAAAATTGGTTCTAAATATTTATGGTATACCAATTATACCATACGATAAAAAAAAACGATACACAAAAAAATTCGATTTTTAACCAAAAAATATTCAAACTAAAAATGTTCAATTTTCTTCATCCAAAAAACGTAAAAAGACATGATTTTAAAGATTTTTTCCCAAAAAGCATGGTACTCAAAAAGACTGACTTGACCTTAGTGCCTGAAAAAACTGACTTGACCTTAGTGCAAAAAAACTGACTTGACCTTATAATCAACCCCCCTGTATTTTGTTTATAACAATGCTATACTCGCATGTTGCGTGCATCTCTATATGGGTGACGGGCCACATGATCCCACAGCAGCTAAAAAACGTACCTATCGTTGCGGTAGCCTCGTTCCATATTGTTGGCCCGCATATGGCGGTCAGTAGGGTACTCGGCGGGATCCTGATCCATGCGTGCTGACCCGCCTCCCCGGTAACCAGACGGGTCATCCATGGCAGAGCGGGTCGTCCGGCTATTTATATAATGTCCCTGTTGATCATGACTGCGCTGATATCGCATATTTCGATGCGGGGCGTAATGATGTGCGGGGCCATAGTTAGGCCCGTTCATCACCGGACTCGATTGCTCATCGCGATTATAACGATGTTTGCCCGACTGAACCTGGTCGCCCATCATTTTACCGCTGCGCTGGGGTTGTCCCATAACGGGCGACTCCTTCCCATTGAAGTATTCATCCCGTGGAGCTGGGGAGCCGCGAGACTCTAGGAACAGAAAATTAGCGTAATAATTTCAAGAATGGGTGGTACAGTCCTCGTCCCCGAAACGGGAAAGATTTTTTGATAACATTTTGAGCGATAAATCAGTCCATGAAACGAGTAGGTTTTTTTTTTCAATTTTTACCCGTTTCTAAGACGAGGACTGTAATCAAGATCAGACATATCTCCGTATATTTCAAGGCCTTCATCCAGTGAATTATCTACCCGAAATTTATATACAGGGGGTCTGGCTTTAATTTTTTTTTTTCATTAGGCTTTAAAAGACAATGTCGGGGTGTATAAAACATGGGGAAAGGTGTTTTGTACAACATTTGTATATGTTAACTCCCATGGGTCCCGGCTAGATTGCAACCCTTAGGGGTCCATTCGTCGAAATTTCGACGAAACGCCTTTGCGGCCATTTTAGACAGCATATTTGTCGGGAAACGGCTGTTTTTAGAGCAGTTTCACACGGAGATTCTGATAAACGCCATGAAAAGTNAATCAATTTCTGAATAATCAGATAGACGTAGTTTGACGAGCTCTACAACTTGGCTTTACCAGTTTTGTTGAATTATTGCGAATTATTGTGAATTTTTTAAGTGCGTGTTTATTTACACGCACTTTCCCCCTACGGGTTCCCAAAAACTCCTTCCCCCTGAGAGTTAAATACGTTTACGTATTTTGCGGAATTTACCAGAAAACTATTTTCGTAGAATATGAAAAACCCTTTGGAAATAAGTCATTAGTAGGATAGAACATCTTTCAAAAATGATTTTTCGAAGAAAATTTCAAAAAACGTATTTAAATATGTGCTTGTATTTTTGTGGTTTTCCAAGAAAACTTTTTTCCGCACAACGGGATTTTCAACCGTTATATCTTTTAATAAAACCACACACAACGACAAAATCTGTGTCCAGAGGTTACAAAACTAGTCTTATTAACATTTCTACTGGTAAGTATATTTTTAATCGGTTTATTACCTGAGCTTCTTCTTGATCGAGTTGATCTCGAATGTACCGAATCCCGATCGTCAAATGATTCCTCAAAGTTTTTGCCTTCTCCGCCATTTGCGCCGCCGCGACTATAATTGTCGCGACGGTCGTGTTGTTTGCGTCGGGTCCTGCTGCCGCCCTGCATGGCACTATTTGCCGCCGATCTCGATTGATAAGCGGCGCCGCCTTCACCATCACGGTGCTTGGTTGATTGGCGCTCTTGACTGCCGCCACCTTGCGGATTATTAGCGTCTTTTGGCTTTCGAAGTTTGACGGTGCGCTCAGAGGCGTTTACCGCCCCATGAAGCGCCTTTGAAAAGAGACCGCCGTGAATATTAACGCGTTTGTTGGGTGAAGGGCCGCTACCGCTTGGGCCGCCCGGACTCTTAGCGTTCATACTCGACACTGAGTGGCTATCTGATTGGTCAGCCGGATCAGACTGACTTGAGCGCGTGGGCCGCGTCGTCACATCCAATGGGTTAATATTTGCCCTAAAAATTTTGATGGTAAAAACATGGTCGGCGGTACGTTTCAAGAGTCTATAAAATGGTTCAGAGTAGAAATATAAATACTTATTATGGAGGGGACTGACCCTTAGTTTCCAAATAACGGACAACGCCAGTACTTAGTTTTTAACCCCCTTTAAACTTATGTTTACCTGTCATGTTCAGCCTTGTGACGCCGATGCATATCGCTGGCATCATAAGGCACATTTGATCGGTCGCCGCCGCTTCTTCGAGCTCGGTCTGAGCCCATTTCGCGACTCTTTTGTCGAAAGCGCGGTCTTTTTTCATACTCTTCATAACGCTCGCCATTAAATTTGACCTTATAATTATAGTTTCGCTCGTCATTATAGTTTGAATACTTTCGCCCTTCTTGGTAGTTTTCGTAGTGGCCATTCTCGGCCGGGTCCAGCTCATCTTCGGTTGAAGTATTTGATTGGTCGCCGTCGGACCCATTTCGGGAATTATCTCCCGTACCGTCATCATCCGTGTTTGAATAAGAGGGAAGTCCCGTAGGTTCATGTTCCTGACCCGGGTTCTCATTTTTAAAACATAAATAACGGGGTTTTTTGGAATTTTCTTTTTGGAATAAAAACCGTCCCAGAATCGGGTATACCAAAATTAGACTCACCCCTATACCGTATAGCCTATAGTATACCATGTGATATCTGTTATATCCACTTTGATATCTGTTAACATATCGCGCATCTTGACGATTGGAACCGCTGCACCTGCTATCACCTGTAAAATAAACCGGTTAACTCCGGTTAGACTCACCCCTATAGCCGTATAGCCTATAGTATACCATGTGTTACCCGGTACATTTTTTCAAAAAAAAAAAAAATTAAAAATTGACTTGACTTTTCGTGAAAAAAAAAATCACTTGACCTTACAGCGACACTAATGTCGGACCTTATAATTTCTTCCTCTACTGAATTTTATTAAGAACCGGTGGCTTTCGATATGTGCGACGATTGCCATGTCGCCGGTCGTCATAGTCGCCGTCATCAATATGTTCGTCATTTTCGTTGTATTTTCTGTTGTCAATATTTACGGTTGTTTTTTCGTCTTGTGAGTCGTCCGAGTGCGTGCCAATCGAATTGACCTCGGAGTTGTGCGTCTGAGTGTCGGGAAGGTCAACCTCGGGGACGTGCATGGTTAAACGTGGGACACGCTGCTTCCAGTGCTTAAGTACCCACTGCCGATAGCGGTACACTTCATCCGTCACCAGAATTATTCGACCCAAGATCGAGTTAGTACAGCCCGAAGGGTAACTGCACGCTTGGGGCGAAACGGCACGCGTCAACACCCTAAAAATTTTTGTCTTCGGAAAAATTCAATAATATTGATTATAAAGTGGCCGATAATAAAAAAATGATTGAAATAATAAAAATGTTTTATTCAGGCGTTTTTAGTAATAAAATCAACATGTGAAAAAATTACTTGTCCTTATAACCAAGATTTTTTCTTCGCCCAACAAAAAGCCAAAAAAGACATGATCTATGTTTAAAAAACTGACTTGACCTTAGTGAAAGAAAACTGACTTGACCTAATAGCGGTAAAAATCGCTGACCTTATAACCAACAACCTCTGTACACTCACTATTGTTATTGTAGAAAAATACAAGATTGTTGATTATAAAGATGTTAAAAGCCTGATGACCCTGAAACTGTTTGTGAAAGATCCGAATGACATATTCGGGGACATTTACCCCGGTATATTAAGTCATACTAATTTTTAAGGGATGTAGTTATAAGGTCAAGGTCAAAAAAATTGACCGTATACGGGTAAAAATGTAACAACTTATAACTACCACAGTTGTACTTTATTCATATCGAAATATTTTTTTAGATTAACGTTAACTTACCGATAAGCATATTCAAAGGCGTCTTTAACTCCCTCGGCACCATGCGACGCCCGCCCAATATCATTACTGGGTGTTAAGGGGTCCTCAATCGAGAGAAAGTTTGGCGTATATTTTCCAATTGTTCCGTTTCCATCTTGTTTCATTTGATTGGCCATATCTTCCTTCTTCATATATTGACCACCGTTTTTCACCCGAATACAACATTTTTGATAATTAAATTGGCGACCGTACAGCTAAATATCGGGATCACAGAATTGACCTTCACAGTTTGAATTGGTATGAAGTACGAATTACAAAATATAACTTATAATATCAGGAAAAAGTCGAATTTAAAGGAAAAAAATTGACATTTATTAAAAAAACATGATTTTATAGATTAACAAAAAAAAAGATTTTTGTTTGTCAAAATGACATAATGTTGAGTAGCAAATTTAAAAATGTTTTTTTTTGCGAAACACATGATTTTACAGAATTTTATTAAACAAATTTCTTTTTAAGATTTCACCATAAAAAACAAAGACTTTTTTTGAACTCTAAAAATACAAATATAAGAATTATTTTATAGATTAAAAAAAATATTTTTATTATAATTTTATAAAAGAATTTTTATTAATATCAGAATATTATTATTTTT
>SCLG01000003.1:1739819-1751780 GCA_004367875.1 Oikopleura albicans
TTAAATATTTTTTTTTTTTATTATTTATTTAAAATTTTATTATTTATTTAACGAACTTATATAAAAGTCAGAATTGTATTAAAAAAAAATTTCTTTTAAGATTTGAGCCAAAAAAGAACACCTTTTTTGAAAGTTTAGAGTTCTAAAAATAGAAATAAAAGAATTCTTTTTAAAATATTTTTTACTGAGTTATTTCCCAACACGACATGATTTTATAGTTTTCCCCAAAAAATACACAATTTTCCGAATCCGTCGTTTGTGATCCCTGGCTGAAAGAACTCAATGAGCAAAACACCCAGATTGTCCTCTGACTCTCTCGGGTGGTGCTGCAAAAATGACACCACCATGAGAATGAGGCCATAGGACGAAATTCCACCGGTCCACACCTCGTTCATGTCCCGCTGTAGCAGGAATTGTTTGAGGAGAAGTACCAGATACTCCAGGGCCGGGAACTCACGGATAAACTCTTTTATTAACGCCACCGACGTAACCCCCGAAAGCATATTGAAAGAAATATCCACTTTGATATCTGTTAACATATCGCGCATCTTGACGATTGGAACCGCTGCACCTGCTATCACCTGTAAAATAAACCGGTTAACTCCAGTTAACGCCCAGGCTATACAACTACAGGGTTCTGTGGTAAAGTCAGCGTTAAAAAACTGACTCAAGTCAAGACCTTAATGAACTTATAACCGCCACCCCCTGTACAGGATTATAAGGCCGTATGAGACCATATCAACTTCTATAAATACGACTCCTAACCTTAGTAAACCGTATGATCTTATTTTTGGACTTTACCTGAAAAACGTTCAAAAAGACATGATTTTATTTTATTTTTCTCAAAAACACATGATTTTTTTTTCTCAAAAAGACATGATTTAAAAAATATGTCCTGGTCCCATTTTATACTTAAGTATATATTTTTATATTTTTAACAAAATTATGTCTTTATGAGAAAAATAAAATCATGATTTTAGACATGTCTTTTTGAGAAAAGAAATATTTATTTTAATCATGTCTTTTTTAGAAAAATATGAGATAAAATTATTTCTAAAGGCATGATTAGACTTTTTTCAAAAGCACATAATCTTATTTTTTCTACAAGCTAACTATACCAATATCGAAGATTATGTGTGTAAACACGACGTACCTTTATCGAGAGTGCCTCGGCAATGCCCTGTGTGACTAATCTGTCTTTGAGTCGAAAATATGGATTATTGTGTCTGATTGTGTGTGGGTCGAATTCATAAAAGACGACCATATCAATGTCCGACGTCGGTAAATAAAGTCCGGTTTGAAACGAGCCGAACACTTCAACGCGAGCACCCGGAAACTCCTGTTTTATCACTTCTTCAACGCGCAACACCACCTCAAATCGCATCATATATTCTTCGGGCGTCGCCATTATCCACTTTAAATACAAATTAATATTACGATACAGGGATAGCCTATTTGGGGATATGCTTGAAAGATAAAGCTAAACAAAAGTGACTTAATTTAATTACAGGGGTCTGGTTATAAGGTCAAGTCCCAAAAAATGACTCAAGATTTTAATGCACTTTGGAAAAACTGACTTGACCTTATAACTTATAAGTTATAACCATCTGAATTTTCTTTCCACAATAAGGGGTGAGGTCTTCCTCCAAAAAAAGTGCAAAAAGACATGATTTCAAAGATTTTTTCCCAAATAACATGCTTCACAAAAAAATTGATTTGACTTTCGTGCAAGACAAAAATGACTTAACCGTAGTGAAAAAAGATGACTTCCTATTGAAATCAGCAACCCTATTGAAATCTGTAAGCTCTTTTATTTCACCGCCAACAAATCTTTATTTTCGTTAAAATAAAGTGTCTGCAAAAATCAAAAAAACTTGACCTTATAAGTTATAACCGTCACACTTTGACCTTATAAGTTATAACCGTCACACTTTGTGACCTTATAACCAGACCCCCCTGTCTCCTGAAACGTAATAACCAAATAGATATCGGGCTTACTTTATAAAAGTCGACAATTTCTTGATGTAGTCCATTAACCCCCGAGGCGACATTTTTTCGCATCCAGGGGTGTACATTATCGGAATACTTTTTAAACGTTTTATAATCAGCGTTATTTGTCGTGGCCGGATTGTCGCTTTTTCCGTCGCGGGCTTTTGCAATCGGACTTAACTCCTCGATGCCATAACGATCGAGCAGTACGCGTTTCTGTTGTCTGAGTTGTTCTAGCTCCTCGGGCGTCGGGCCCATTGGCTTTTTCTGTAAGGCGGGGTTAAACATGGCACCAGCCATATTTGGAGGAATCTGGCCATTTACACCCATCATATTCCCTTGTATGAGTGGGTTATAACTAAATATGTAAAGGTCAGAAAAATAAATTTTTTATCAAAATATTTATGTAACATTATTATATGTATGATATTATAATATGAAGATATTACTTCAAATGGTTTGGTTATAAGGTCCGACGAAAAAATCGATTTGACCTTATAACCGCTTGAAAGAAAATGGGACCTTCGGAAAAAAGCTACAAAAAGACATGATTTCCATAAAAAAATGTGCCAGCGGAAAGGGGGCCTTCATCAGAAAAAAAAACTCAAAAAAGACATGAATCATGTCACATGATTTATGTTCAACCTTTGACTAACTTAACCTAATAACGGTAGCCGTTTTCTAAGAAATACATGATTTCCCTACAAGTTTGGTTCGAATTTATTAACTTTTATCTAAAAACGTTTTCTGCAAAAGACCGCGGTGCCTAATCTATGCGAGATAAAAACCTGGCTTCTTGTTCATTCTCGTTGCATTTTTCCGCCCAGGACTGTGCGAATCTTTGATAGACATCCGCCGCGGGACCCATCTGTTCCGGCATTAACCACGCAATTCGTGGATCCATGACCGATTTCAAATTCTACAAAAACACAAGAAACGTAAACAAATTGAGAAACCATAATGATTAGTTGGAACTTTTATTAATTTTTAAAATTTAGAACCGGTTGGAAGTAAGACGCGTGATTCTAAACTTTTCCCGAAACTGATAGATGCTTTAGGGCTGACCTTGAGGATACAACCATTGGATCAACCATATGATGTTTTAGTAACCGTTTTTTACCCAACTTAACCAATAGAATTTGTACCGCGACTTTTTCTCGAATAATTTAGTACAATCAGGGATTCCTCGATGTGCGCGGTATTCAATACTATTGTATTTAACGTAAATATCTCATAATTTGGACGTTTTTTTATAAATAGCTTTTTCTAAAAACCGTTCTAAATATAATCTAAAAGATTTTTAAAAAAGGCTTGCGTAAAAAACGTGCACATTAAGAGAGATTCACGTGAAGTGGATGCACATCGAGAGACCCCTGAGTGTATAATAATTATGCATTCGTAACGGAAGTCGTCCTAGATTATAAGCGCTTACAAAGCACAATCCACTTGGTGTCCCAATCCCGAGATATAGATGACTGTCATATCTTGCCAATTGATTGGGGCACCACGTGGTTTTAGCGCGAAAATATTAATGCTATACTGTAAAATGTCAAAACATATGATGAGTTTACGGCTGACGATAATTAAGAACTCATTTGTCCGTAAAATGCGAAAATTAAGAGTTTTATTTTGCGTTAACGAGAGATATTTTATGAATAAAAAATCAACACAAGTCATGAATAATTAGGAAACAAGATGTGGGATTTAAAAGGTCTGGATATTCCCACATCAGGCCCCTTAAAAACGATATTTTTCTCCCGAATCGCCCCTTGGCTCCACATACAGTCGTGGATGCGCGAACGTAAAACTTTTACTTGTAAAAACTCTGGTATGACCTGCAGTCGATGTACAGTTTAGGATCCGCAAAAGAAAAAAACCCGTCTAAGGTTCTCGCGATTTTGTTAAGTTCTCGCATCCACGACTGTACATCATGAATTTAAAAAGAACGCGCTAAAAACGGTTACTATAATAAGCATTGTAAGAATAAGTCATTAAGGCTGATTATGTACAAGAACTTTCCGTGACAGTAAATAGAAATTTGTGAAAATCTGATCCGTTGAAGCCAAACATGGAATGAAGGGGGGAGTTAAATTTATGAAAATTTTCTATGTTTGCCTGAGTTGTGCGAGGCGCTGGCTGAGTTCATCTTGCTCGGCGGATTGGGCGGCGATTGAGCTTTGATGGGCACCCGGAATTTCCATATTTAATTCTAGACCCGCTTCGTCGGCCGTTTCTTGCATGAGGTTCTGAAATGAAATGTGTTTATAAGGTCATGCATATTTTTGCAGAGGGCGTAGTTATAATTTTAACCCGCTCTCCAATCTTTTTTGTATAAAACCATGTCTTTTATAACTTTTATTTTTGAAATGGTTATGATGTCAAGTCATTTTTAAATGCATACGACAAAGATATTTTTTGGGGTCTTGGTATAAAAACCGTAAAAAGACATGATTTTACAAACATTTTCTCAAAAAAAGATGCTTCTCTAATGACTGTCTTGACCTTCGTGCAAAAAAAAATGGCAAAAAAAAGTGATCGTACCTGGACATCGCCTTCTGGCACGGACTGCGCCGTTATACCGCCAACTGTTTCTTCCATGACTTGCGATTGCACGTCGAGATTTTCAAAGCTCTTTTCGAACCTCTCAAGCATGGTTGAAATTTTTTCCAGGTTCATTGTTTTGAGGGCCGATTCCATTGAATGAACGACCTGGGTCATATCTTTGGTGACCCTTTGCATAGAAACCGCCGTTTGAACTCGAGAAGCAACCGCATCAACGCGAGAGGACAGGCGCAGGAAATTTAGAGCCTAATATACAAGGGTAAACGGTCTATTTGTTTACATTTTTTTTTCGTAGTTTATTTCAAAATTGTAAAAAATGCACTTGAATTTTCTAAATATTTCTCAATAAATCTACGACTTCATTTATCAAAAAAAAAACGCAAACCTGATTTTTCTGTCGAATAGCATTCTCGGCATGAATTCGGGCCCCTTCTGTATTTCCCTTTTGAATTGCTCGTTTTAATTTTGCCTTTTCTTCTCCCTCGGCTTTGACACATTTTTTTGATTCGCGGGCGAGATTTTTGGATGAAAATTTGAGATTAAATAACGTATTCTCGAGCATTTTTGACTGGTCGGCGCCCATGATATATTTTTTGTATTCAGTCTATAAGAAGCAAGAATAACTGTCGAGTCACACGTAACAATAGAGGAAGTACACTTAGAATAAAATATAAATAGTTGAATTTTTGAATCAGAAAACGTATAGTATTACGTTTATGGTATTACACCTTCAAAAAATAAGAAGACTTATCAGACCCTCAAATCTAAAAATCTTAGACCGTATGACCAACCACCCTCTGGTCGACCAGAAAATAAAACCCAGTACACAGGATTCGCCATTATGTTTCACAAAAAAATTCGACAAATAGTGAAACATAAAGGCCCGAGCGAGAAAAAAAACATAAGGGCGTAGGGCTTAACGATATGTATTAGCGGAAACTATTTTCTCGAGAAAGTGAAACAAAACAGCATATGCTATAGCCCGGTAAAAGTGAAACATAACGGCGCACCCTGTGTATTTATCGTAACTTTAAATTATTCGCAAATTCATTATACCAATTGTACCATGTTCGAATTCAATTGGCGCGAATCAGAAAATGAAATGATTAATAAAACATGATAATATTGTGTATACTGTATTATTTTTATTTTTAAGACACCTCGAAAATTCATGTCAATTACTGATTGCTCCTGCTAAACGGTAAATGGGTTAGTTTACATGCAAACATGCCCAAGGCAGCCATTAATGGTTTAGCACGAGCGATCAGTATAAATCAAGAAATAGGTTTACAGGCGGTGTTGGTTATAACTTATAAGGTAAAGGTCTAAAAGGTCTTCGCCCAACAAAAAGCCAAAAAAGATTTTGATTTCAGAAATTAAAAATCATAAAGTTTCACCCAAAAGACATGATTTATGTTTAAAAAAAAGTAACTTTACCTTATAGCGGTAAAAATGGTTGACCTAAATAACCAACCACGCCTGTAAATGATAGGATGCATCTGCAGATAACTCAGAATTTTTTTTTACAGAAAAAACAGGTTGAAGAATGTACAAAGAAATGGTGACATTAGAGGCGTCATCGGGCCGGTTTTAATTCAATGACCTTATACCAAACTTTTGCCGAATATTTTTTTAACTGCACAAGTCTCATATTTATAAATCCTGAAAAAATAACGTCAATTTCTCTTGGATTTTTTTAAAGTCCACCTGGAAACGATACAATTTTTGTAAACATTCTTATTGCATTTTGTAATTAGACACTATTAAGGACCGGTCATAGAAGTTGTTTACATATAATACGACTCATGTTACAAAATGAGACCAAATAATTATAGACTGATCGAAATATGAGAAATGTCGAAAAAACATGACAATTGTCAAAAATGTAACATCCGTCCTAAATATGACAAATGTCGAAAATATTAAATGTATGTAGAACATGAGAAATGTCGAAACAAGGGTCAAAGTTTTAGAACTGTCGAAATTATGACACATGACGAAAATATGAATTATGTCTAGACCATGAGAAAGGTAAAAATAACGGTCAAGAAACTATAGTAATATTACAGACGACTTTTTTTTTTAGTAGTGCAGATTTTTANACAACTGTCAAAATTATGACAAATGCCAAAAATCTGATCTAAAGAATGAGAAAGGTCAGATTTTATCACAACATATGAAATTATGACAAATGTCGAAAATATAAAAATGTCTAGATATGACAAAGGTCGAAGAAAGGTCAAAAATATTGAGACTATCGAAATTGTAACGAATGTCCAAAAAACGAAACTCGATGACGCCCCAGGCAATAGTGTGCCTACATGGCTTCATCAATTCGTTTAAGGATCAATTGGGCCGGTGGGCGATATTTTTGGTCGAGCTCGAGTGTTTGCTCGACCAGGGCTCGGATCGGACCCGACATAGAGTCAAGACGCTTTCGCTCGTATTTTGCCGATTGGACCGCTAGGTGGACCGAATCCCCTTTCAGCCAGTGAACGTCGAATGGCCCTTCTAGATTGATTAGGGAATACAGAATACAACCAAGAGACCAAATGTCCGTCGAGGAGGTAACCGTCGTATCAACCTCTACTTGAAGCAACTCGGGCGCCCGATACGGCAACGTTGACCTTATAGATACATATTAGACTCACCATTGTGTACAAAAAAGTCGAAAAATATGAAAAAAATATCAATAAGAAAAATGTCGAAAAACATGAAAAATGAAAAGTTTCTATAAAACAGCTTTGAAGATATTTTAAACCACTTTTGGTTAAAAAATATTTATGAAATACACAGGGTATGCCGTTAACCGACAGGTTTTCACACGAAAATTTTCCGGCGAAAACATTATTTAACGACTAGGCACTGAGTCGTTAACAGGCAGGTTTTTTAATTAGACTGCCTATTAACGGCGCACCCTGTGTACTACCTATTCCTCTTGAAATTAACCGATTCGATGTTAATGTACCTTTCAGCAGCAAGGTCCTGTAGCGTCCTTGCCTCCTTTAGATTGGCGATATTAATATTGTCCTCATCTAAACTGCCCAGATCACAAAGAACCGGCTGTAAATCTTCGGTTAAAAGGACATTTGCCGGTTTTAAATCTCGGTGGACCAAACCCCGCGCGTGAACTTCCGAAACACCCGAAACAATACCGCGGAAAATTTTCAAAATTTCGGCTTCGGTGAACATTTTACTTTCGGATTTCATGCGTTGATAGAGATCCCAAAGTGTGCCTTTTTCATAAAAAGGCAATACAATCCAGACTTCCGAATAGGGCGATTTCTTACGGACGCAATACTCCCGACATTTAATCAAATATGGGGATTCAAATGAAGAACTGTTTTTCGCTTCCTTGATTGCTTCCGCTTCACTCTAAAAGTAGTTTTTGAAAAAAATGTGTGCGAGATTTTTGCAAGTACGTTAGAGATTTTTGCAAATACGTTAGAACGAAAAGTATGACCGGGATAAAATACCGAAAAACACGTCAAATGTAAGAAAATATTACACTTGTAGAAAATATGATAAATCTCAAAAAATATTATAACTGATAATTATAATTTGTTTTATAGTTGTAATATTTTAGACATTTGGCATACATGTATGTCGACAGTTGTAAAATTTGTTGCTGTGTAATTATTTAAACATTAATCTTTTTTTTACATTTGTTATGGTGTTCGACATTTGGCATGTTGTTCGACAATTGTCACATTCGACATTTGTCGACATTCACTTTTTTGTCAAAAATAATGACAAATGTCAAAAATGTTACAGCTGTCGAAATTATGACAAATGTCGAAAAATGAAACATTTTTTTGTTCTATAGCGTTTTTTAGACTAAACCTTGCTATCATGGCAAATGATGCGCTTGAGGGCATAGTAATTTCCCTCGTTTATATCTTCTATGAGATCAACGTAACTAAATGCGCCTTCGCCGAGCTGTTTATGAATAATGTATCGATTACTGTTCACATGAATCACACCGATACCGCACAAAGAAGAACCCAATCGCGAAATCGACTTGCCCATTTCATCTAAAAAAAAACTCCACTTAAATTTCCTATTTTTAACCTCTTGAAAACAGGGAAATTGAATGCGGGGATTTTGTTTTGTAACCGTAGACCGCGCAGTGGTTATAATTTTATAGGAAAAAAGTGTAAAACGCACTGCGCGGTCTAGGGTTAAACTAACAACAAATAAGTTGGCATATAATTCGAGATAGAAAAACATTAATAAATTACTAGTTACTTCTTAATAAATTATAGTTACTTCTGATTTTCTGTAACAGTAAAAATTACAGGGGGATCTGATCTAAGGAAGGTCAAGCCTAAAAAAACTGACTTGGCCCAAATGCATTCGAAAAAAAACTTACTTGACCTTATAACCATTTTTGAAAAAATAGGATGTGTGTGGGGGGACGTCTTCATCCGAGAAAGGCGTAAAAAACATGATTTTTAAGATTTTTTTTCAAAAAACATTTGACCGAAATTCAAAACCGAATGTGAAGAGACGTAAAAAAACTTGTTTAGGCAATTAATGATTTGGAGACTTTTAATGGATATATTTTTTAAAGTGAATTAACAAAATCGTCGTTAAATTTGCAACAGTGACGCCCAAAATGCCGGGAATTGGCCAAACTTGCCACCATCGCATCCAGTCAAGAACCAATAAGGGCGAAAAAAGTACTACCCCTATTACAATTGAACAAAGACCATACTCTCGGTCAAACAAATGTACACTCGATGCCGCATAAACTGCCCAGATACAATTTAGGGCAACATTTGCAGGCCAAAGTGGTTGACCAAATAGTATAGATAGCGCTAAGGTGTTTTTTCGATTAGAAAAACCAACAGTTATGTTGGGTGTCAACGCTTTTTTTAAACATACTCCAAAAAATCGGAGGAGGGGTACGTTCGCGACCATTTGTGGTCGCGAAAAAAGTTCTATTTTGGGTAGTTTTGCGACCACATGGTTTGGTTGCGAATTGTTGTTCAAAATTTGGTTTCGTGACCTAATGGTCGCAAAATGATGTTTTAGACAAGGCTTCGCGACCATTTTTTCTCCACCTAAAAATAATGATCGCGAAACCTCACCCAAAACGTCATTTCGCCACCATTAGGTCACGAAACCAAATTTTGAAAAACAATTCGCGGCCAAACCATGTGGTAGCGAAACTACTCAAAATAGAACTTTTTTCGCGACCATTTGTACCCCCCCCTCCGATTTTTCTTGACAATTTTACGATCATATCTATGATTTCTCTAAAAGAAAAACCACCTAAGAATATCGACCCGTCNACACAACTCCATTCGCGACCACAAATGTCGCCCCTCCGATTTTTGTTGTCAATTTTACGATCATATCTATGATTGCTCTAAAAGAAAAACCACCTAAGAATATCGACCCGTCGAAAAGTACTTTTCCAACGATTAATATCAGTTTGCGCCACGTCCGGCTAGTTTTGATGAAAGTCAAATTGGCGAAAATGTTGAAGAGTATCAGGCGTGTGACATTTACTCCAAGTAGGGTCAACAGAGGCGGAATAATTGAGTTTATGCCCAAAAAAAGTAAACAGACTTCTGACGGTTTTGTCACATTAACGTCGAAATATTTGATCGCTTTTTCAAACTGCTGGCCGTTTATTTTCAAGTCAGGTACTTTCATTCGGCACCGTTTGAATTGGTATTAGGCAGAGGTTGGAAGTTTTTTACCCAATTCCGAATTCAAGGTTACCCAATTTTGGTAGAATATGATAAATCGTTAGTTAGCTTACTCGTTTGTAGTAAATCCGGGTCTATTCTGGTAAGTTAGGCCCTAAATGTTAGGGTATATATACACCCTGCGCAATTATCTGGCCAACATTTTTGTTCAAAACAATTTTCGTATGTAATAATGGCCAGATAACTGAGCAATTGCTTGAAGATAGAGGTTCATGGACAATTATGGCCAATTACGCGAGCGAGCGGTAATTTCGGTTAGATAACTGCGTAGGGGGTGTATAGAATTTTTCTTAAGTTTATTTCACTTCAAAACCTCGCATTAGCCGTAGTCGAAAAAACACATTTTACCAAGTTGTCAGTGAAAAAATAGGCCCTGATTTAAAGATAAACGACCTTATGGTGCATTTCGAATATTTTTCAAGACTTTTGCGCTCTTAGGGCCTCCACGCTTGCTTTTATCTCCTCAAGGGTTCGCGGGTCTTCGGGCTCTGCTTCTACTCGCTCGCGTTCTTCCGTAAAATTGCCAGATGGGTTAACAATCTAAAGACCATAAAGTTAATTGGAAATACGATTGAAGGAGTAAATTCACGGATGTTTGAGAGTTAACTTTTCAAAATCAATGTCGTTGATGTTACACAACTTAGGACACCTCTTGAACAAGGCACACAGATCTTGTCATGAAGTCACAAAGTTATCCCTGTCTGAGGCATATAATTTCGTATAAATAATCAAAATTATATTATATTAATTAAAATATTAAAATGTCATCAGATCTAGTTTCGCAATTTGACGTTGGAAGAAGGCTACGGTGTACCATTTGAATCGGTATAAATTAATATTAGTGTACACTGTATATCAGAGGTCGGCACATTCGATATTTTTTGCTACCCGACCGTAATACCGCGGTAAAACTCGGGTTTTCTAATTGGGTCAGGACCGGACTGAAAANTAAGGTAAATCGAAGGTTCTGAATCTAATGAGCCTACTTTCGAGAGCTCTCCGACCACCCTTGGACACTTTTTGGTCGATTTGACCAAAAAACATGATTTCACGAATGTGCATTTCTAGTGACTCAGGCGCACTTTTCACAGTTATTAAGGTCGTTTGAACTGTAAATAATGGTAATTTGGTCTCATAACCACCCTTGGACAGTTTGTGGTCAATTTGAAAACAAAAAATCTGACCAATCGACAAGGTCTGAAGGGGTTTGCCCGGGCTAGAGATCGAGTCGGGTACCCGAGTGCCGACCTCTGCATTGTATACTAGTATAAATTTATACCAATTAAAACGATGCCGGTTAGTTTATAATGAACATACACATTTGGTTGTAAGGCCAAGGTCTGAAAAACTTACTTGACCTTAAAAGCATTTTTTTAATTGTCTTGACCGAAGTGGAAATGCATGATTTACTTAGAAAACAAATGTGTAAGCGGAAACGGAGTTGTAAAAAAGTGAGTAATGCGAGAGTCTACCTGTGCTGCCGCCTGCCACGCACTATCCGGAACTTGTAATTCTGGATTTTTAGCGGGAACTGCGGTTTTTTCTTGTTGCTCTTTTATCCACTCGACTTCACTCTTCTCGTTTTGGTATTCAAAAATAATTTGGTTATATCTCATATAAGCTTCGTTTGCCCGACTTTTTTGTTGTTTTGATTTTCCCTAAAAAAGACATGCATTAAAACCACGTTTTA
>SCLG01000003.1:1772432-1873546 GCA_004367875.1 Oikopleura albicans
TGCCCCATATTACTGTTAAATAAACAGTCTGTTAACAAATACGATAAACGTACCTTCTTGTCGACAGTGAAAAATCGGCTCAGATGTTAACAGTTCGGCGAAAATGCATCCAATGGCCCAAATGTCAATTGCCTTTGTATAATGTCGGGCGCCAAGCAGTAGTTCGGGCGCCCTGTACCAAAATGTGACAACAACCGGGTCCAAATCGGCCAGCGGTTTGAGTGGGGAGTTAAAGAGACGAGCAAAGCCCATATCGGCAATTTTAACCCGCCCGCGCTCCTCACCCTCCCCCATCACCAAAATATTCGCCGGTTTTAGATCACGATGGAGGACCCAATTCTCGTGAAGATAATGGATGCCATCCAAAATTTGATACAGCAGTGATTTAACCATGCGCGGCGGAATATTCCCAGCTTGCTACAAACACCCGTTAGAGTTAAAATCTAAGGCCCAAATTTAATAAAATACGCGATAAATTGTAGCCGGTAATTTCATTTTTATAAGGCCTCGTTAAAGTCTAAATTCTTACGTTAACGCGACATAGGCCAACAAATGTCGCGTTGACCTGATTCAAAAAAAAAAAATCTTAAAAAAAACTAAGCATTTTGAATCATCATTTGGCGTCACCGTTACAGTCTGAGCGTCCCCATACGGTACATATGTTTTCCCCCGTAGTCTATGGGCCATAGAGAAACTATAGGGTTAGTTATAATATTTATTTTGCAAAAAAGTGTCCCGTTGAAGCATCTGAAGCAGAGAGCAAAATATTAAAAAGTAGAAATGTTAAGATTAAATTGTCAAGTGAAGAGCGAAAAAGTGTTGCGTTGAGGCAGAAGAAGTGGAGAACAACAAAAGTGTCGCGTTAACGCATGGAGTCATGTAGGTCGATTTCGGAAATCAAAAATATATTTCAGTCAAAATTCCTCATACGGTATGAGTCATACCGAATTTATATCACTTCATAATCTCCCCAAATACTCAGTAAAACAATTTACGCTTACCTTACTATTGGCGCGATGATATTTGATAATATGCCACAAATCATGCTCAGCATAATCAAAGAGTAGCCATACTTTACGGTCGGCATGATTAAGAAAAACGCGTTGTAGTGAAATGACATTAGGGTGTTCAAGCTCGCGCAAAAGCGCAATTTCGCGACATGCTGACATCGATATGCCAGATCCCTCGATGAGTTTTAGCGCGTATTCGCGCTTGTCGTTTTCATCGCGCGCTCTAGCTTTTTGTTCGGTTTGTTTTTGCCCCACCCGAGTTATGGTTAAAATACATCACGTGCGCCGTTATGTTTCACCATGATAACTTTCATTTTTTGCCCGTTAGTACCCGCGGGGGAAAGTCGTAGTTACTAGAGTAAATCTTAAGGTTATCCGCCCACACACTATATGCCTTATGGTTTCATTATCAGTTGGCAATAAATGTTCACAAAAATGATAGAATTTATGGAACACTCCCACAAATTTGGGCTAAATTCAAACAAATTTATGACAAATTTCCATAGCTTCCGTTAAAGCGCGTGCGTACGCAATGCGCCGTTATCTTTAATTTTCCGTTCACTTTTTTTTCAACTAGATTTTGTAACGGCACACCTGGTGTATTACAATATTTTACGAAAATTATATTGATAAATCGCGCTACTAAGATAAAGGTAGAGCGATTCATCATTATAATTTTTGTAAAATATTGTTATACATCAGGTGGGCCGTTACAAAATCCAGTTGAAAAAAAGTGAACGGAAAACTGAAAGATAACGGCGCAGTGCGTACGCGCTTTAACGGAAGCTATGGAAATTTAAAGTATATAAAGTTTCAAAGCTTTTATTTCAAAGGACATACATTTTATGAAAAAGAAATATTTTCGAAATCTCTAGATGTGATTGGGTGAAAAAACGAGCTAAAATCAAACCGACCTTTGTAAACATGTCCATATGTCCCCCTTCCAACCTTCTGCCCTTCGTAATTAAATTCATCGTCGACTTTTCGACGTTTTTTCCGTAATTGCTGTAAAAAATCAAAATCCATTTCTATAAACATTAGAAAAATAATTACACCGAATTTGAATCACCAAAGTAGTGAATAATTGGTTACAAGGTTTAAACATAAGGATACAGGTCGCTTGTACTTTAATCGGATACAAATTTTGGACCGGAAGTCAAACCGGAAGTACGAAATTCCGAATAAAAAGTAAAAATACCATAAAATACTTCGAAAAATAAATAAGTATTCATATAAAAGCTGAACGCATGATTGCACTGCTGTGGTATGAACTGTAAGGCAAACAATAAATGTAATTTGGAAAAAGAAATAATTAGAAAAAATGGTGTAAATAATTATTATCAAAATGGATATTTGTAAAACTTGAGCGACAGTTTATTTGGGAAAATTTGGCCATACTGAAACTGACCGTTTTCCCAAACCAACCGCTGCCACACAGGACACCTAACAAACTATGTTAAAGCTAGGTATGTAGCAGGTGATTGGTAATAAGGTCACCATTTATAAGAACCTTATTTGATAGACATACTTTTCTCTAATTTTTGGGCAAAGTTCAATAAGACAAAATTCTACGAGATTTTAACCTCTTGGTGCAAAATGACTCGATAACGGATAAAATTCTGGACCTTATAACACCCCCGTTGAATGTTTCAGTAATCTATTTGGAGCTCTGTTAACATAACTGGTTAGGTGTGTACATTTGGGACTGTATAAAAGCAGTGTAATGTGGGGATTTATGCAACAAATGCTCGATATGCAACAAAATCTTCAGCCGCCTCAATTTCCATTGATTGGGCACACGAGGCATAGATAACAGTGCCAGCACTGTACTTGACATTATTCACCGAAAAATTACCAGAAGTCAAAATGGTAATCGAGGCTGAGTTAACTGGCGGCACGTTTAATTGGCCCGCCGTACCCTTAATCTGTTCCACGGCAAAATCGGGCACCGCAGGGTTAAAGCGGGAAATGCCGTTTTTGGACGATTCCGCTTTGAATTTAAAACTTTCGGGATCATTTGGGGCGTAGTCCAACATTTCAACAAGGGTTTCAACATCCATAAACTAAGACAAACAATCTTAGGCGCAGTCAGATATTTGGTTATAAGGTCAACCACAAAAACTAACTCGCCCTTAAACCCTTCACCCGTTGAAAAAAGTTTACCTGAGGAAAAATAAATTGTACCCTTCCATACCCTACCAGTGAGAATTACCCGAGTTCACCCTTTACCCGAGCAATGGTAAGTACCCGAGTAAGTGTAATTACAAGCGGCTACGGGTAAAATCGCGGGTTACCGAGTAAAAAAGGAGTGTACCCTTCCATACCCTACCATTGAAAGTTACCCGTGTTTACCCTTGTCCGTGGACATGGGTAGAAAATCTGCCGACCTTTGACCAACACCCCCGTAATATACAATAACACCACCTCTTTCGTATTTTTCTCAAATTTTCCTTTCCCTAAATAGACTGGGACATATCGTTATGTTCACCTTGGGAGTCAGACCAGCTCGGACGACATTATCGGAACATGCCATACATTCAATACAATCGCCGGATAAATAAGCATGGGGTAAATTTGCCTTTAGGAACATCGCTTCACCGGGCTAAAACGTAACACGGTTAACATAAATGGTTAACAATTTATAGAATCTAGGGTGTTGCACCCATGTTGCACTTTTCTGAAAATACTTTTGCAACTTAACTGCGCAAATGGTGTAGCGTATTAACTCTCCTTAGCCGAACTGACTATAAATAGTCAGTTGGCTTTTTAGGCTCGAATTTAACCACATTGGGTTAATATTGTGCAAAGCAGAGGAAAAAAATAATAAACGCACATTCAACCTACGTCTTTTGGTTATGAAACATTAATTTATAAATTAACAAAACTGGGANAATTTTTTTTTTCTTGAAAATTGACTTCTTTTGCCTACCAAAAAATAACAAACAAGTTTTTCCCCAAAAAAATAAAATTTTAAGAAGACCTAGTGAAAATCTGTCGCTGAGTATCATATAGACATTTTAGCATTTGTTTATCTAAATTTTTATCCTATATCTATTAAAGTTTCTCTGGAAACTTGAAATTTGCTGGGCATTTTCGACTCGTTGGCCCATTGGTCGTCCTAGCGGTTAATAAAACAATATGTGTCTGTTAAATTATAGTTCATAATTTAGATAAGGAATCAGACATGGAAACTAACGAATAAAATTTGTTAATATTTAAATTCGTTTTTGCGTAAGAATTATTTCCTTGAAGTGCCTATTTATAGTCAGTTCGGCTAAGGGGGGTTATGCCGCAGCGTCGGCTAAGTAGAGTTAAGTCGCAATGAACGCAGAGTTTGCGCCGCAGATAATGTAAAAAGTACTAACCTTCAAATTAACATGATTCAAGAAGTAAATGACAAAAATGCCGACATCGCCAGGAAAGTCTTTGTTAAGACTAAGTACCAGATCCCCAAGAATATCATCGGACTTTTTCCCCGTCATAATATCCGCCAGATCAGTTTGCTTTCTAGTTTTAATTCGGGCCACTAGGGCCGTCGCACATGCTTTCACCTGTTCCTTGTCGGCGTTCATTAATTTACCAAAGGCTTCTTTAAGTTTTTTGGGGTAATTTTCACCGCTACGAGCGCTGTCACGAAGCTCCTGGGCAGTATCAGCGCCGATTAGCGGATGCAATTCCGGAATTAAATTTGTAAACTTTTAGCGCGGTTTTTTGTTAATTTCATCAAGTCTTAGTTCCACTAAGATCTCATATATGGGTTTACTCAAATGGGTTTATAAATTATTGGGAATAACGTGTTATGTATGTGAAAATGGGTACATATTATGATAATTACTAAAATCGTATTTTCGAATAATACAACGCAAAATGTTTGCCACAATATTGCATTATTTAAAAAATGATCACATTTTTGACTTCATTCAAATTATTATTTTTTGAGTAATTTTTAAAGCAATTAGCGATTGTTGACCCGCTTTCATTTTCAAGGACGTTATGATGTAAGGTCAACGAACAATTTTAAGATAAAAAATACAGTCCTTACCTCAACATCGTTGCAATTTTTGGTTCATGACTAAAGTGAACCTTTTTTGGACAATTTGCCATGATTTTGAGGGAAACAAAATAATAAATAAAATGAATGAGGCGTATTTTAAATATGGTATTTATAACAAATCGAAACGATAAAAAACCAGCACCTTTGCAGTTTCCTCGGCGGGCCGAAATCCACAGAGTCCGGTGAATGGTGTCAGAGCAATACACATTTCCGGTTTGTGATTTGAATCAGGATAATGTGCCGGATCACGCTCATGAAGCCGCTCGGCCGCCGCCTTGTCGGGATGGGCCTGAATCGACAGGGCCCGATCAACCGACAGTACCTTGAGCAGAAATGGCAACTGCTCCCCAAAAGTCTTGATGACCGACTCCCCTAACTCAGTTTGGGAATTTTTAGAAACGATTTCTGATAATTTTTCACCGCCCGCCCAAGTTTCGGCTGGCGCCTTTGGATGGGTGCCCATCCAGAGTTCTGCATATGGCGAGTCATTTTCCAACCTGAAGAAAAAACAAATAAATAATTATTTAAGTTAGGTTCAGATTTCAGCTTGGGTCATATTTCAGCCGGGGGTCTTATTTAAGCTTTGGGGTCATTTTCCAACATAAACGACAACAAAATCAGAAACGGGTTTTATTTTTTGAGTATCCAAATACTGTACGGACGATAGAAATTTATTTTATTTTTACCCAAAAAAGACATGATTTTATAGATTTGTGTCGCAAAGACCAAAAGACTAACGGACCAAATTTCAGACCATATAAGTTATAACTACCCCTCCCTGTAGGAACACTCACTGGAAATCTTTACATGCGTTTTCAGCCAGCTTGGCGACCGTCGATCTGGAGCCAACTTTGCCCCATGCATATTTTTGAACGCCACATGAAATCCGTTCTACAACCATTCTAGAGAAACTTTAACATAAATAAAACAAAATTTTACAATATTTTTTCTTCTACGTTCAAAAGTAACAAAAGAGATATCGAGCCCTACAATAAAAGCAAGAGCTGAATCTGACAGAGATGAAAACTTCCATACCAACGTTCTAGATCGCTACACTTTTTAACGCCCAGTTATGCACAATATTGAACATATTTGTCAACACAATAAAGTACACACAAGCGAGATTCGAACACGTGACCTTTTACGGGAAAGGTTGTTCATTTAGCTGAAAATTTTTTTCTTTGCCATATTCAACGTAATTCGGCGCGAACAGTACGCGAATAAAATATGAAGTAGAAAAATAATGCAAACGCGTGCAACACTCAATGGCACCGGATAATTTGGGAGAATGGGAAATTGGAAGAACAAGTGTCTTTCTAGTACAGCCCAAAAAAAATAAAAATTGAACAACGGAAATATGGTAAAACTAGATACAAAAAAAGTTTATAGAATAAAAAACTATAGTTTCAAACCGACTATAAGAGTCACCGGATATCCGGCGTGAAGTTACAGAAAAAATGACAATTGCATTTAGATTTCATTATACTTCCGCTATTTGAAAATTTTGGAAAAAAATCCCAAAAACAATTATATTCCCCAAATTGTCCATTCTCGCCATCTAAATGGTGCCCACTCAACAATGTGAAACTGGAATTTACGACTTGGACAAAATCAAATAATTGAGGGGCAAAAGCAGAAGTTTCAGTGATTTGTATAAAATATTTGTCTCAATTTCGACGTCAAAATCTTCGGTGGAAAAAAACGAGAGATGTCCCGAAATAAAATCTAAAGAAACATTCGCTGAAACAAGATTTTATTGTATCTTATATTTGACCAGAAGGTTCGTCCATCATGTTAACATAAAAAAATTGGTGTTAACAAACTGCAGTAATTTTAAAATTAGTTCACCAGCAAAACGCACGATACATTAGGTGTGAATTAAGGTTAGCAACAAATTTAGTCATTTTTCAGCTGGGGTCATATTTCAGCTGGGAGTCATATATCAGCCGGGGTCATTTTTCAACTAGGGCCAGATTTCAACTTGGTCATATTTATGTTTGGGGTCTTGTTTCAACTGGGATTATATTTCAGTAGGGGTCATATTCCAGCTGGGGGTCATTTTTCATCTTTGGATAAGTCCCTTTTAGGAGTCTCCGCATCATCTACAATTGATTTAAAAGGCGTGGCAAGTTCTAGCCATGGGCACAAATAGATAAATTATGTCGATTAAAAATGTAGTTCGAATAACATTAAAACATATATGTCAACAAATTAACTTTCCTTGTTACAAAAAATGCAGTTTGACTCAGATTCGAACACGTGCCCCGGACCTCACAAAATATTGGTACCAAAATTACACCAAATGTATTTTTTTTCACCAAAATAATCTACTTTTCACTAAACAATACGAAAAAATAAACACGATATCAATGAGCGGGCGGTGATTTTTAAATGATAAAAAAAGAAAAAGAAAAAAATTGCAGAAAATATCCCTAAAATGTTTGTCTAAATTGTTTGATCAAAGACGATTTTTTAATGATCAATTTTATTTGTTGTTTTTGGTTGTAAATCAGTTCTTTCCGGCTTGGTTGCGCAACAAGATGTAGATTTTCTCTTTTACCCAGTCCTTGTTGTATGGCAAGTAGGTCTGGCTGTTTTTCTGGTAAACCAAGCAGGACAAGTCAGACAGCTCATCAATGAAATCGAACAACTAAAATTTTCAATTACAGGGGTTGCCAAACAAGGGTTGCTTTCGTCTACTGAAAAACTATTTGGAGTTTTTTCTCGGAGAAACTTACTTGGCTAATGTCGTAGGTAATTTGTGGTGAAGAGGGGTTAAGACGCTTCAAATGCTCTTCGTAAATTTTGCAGACTCCCTAAAATAATTATTTTTTATTCCATATTCACCCAAAGGCACAGCATGATTAGGGCGAAACTCGAAATGTTTCGGTTTTCGCCATTTTCTGTATCCGCCATTTTACACAGACTGTCACATTTTAACCCATAAACAACAATTGATTACCTCCATGCAGTCATTAACTGATTCATAATCGGAGTAAGTGCGTCCTTCAGGCTTACGGGTTGGTTGAACAAGTAGAATGGTATGAGACGACATCTTTTTATTTTTACCACGCGAGAGACTCTAAAAACGGGGAAAATACATTTTCTTTTCTTTTCAAATTACCCAGAACTATTACATTAACAAATCGACAGTAGTATTTAGAAAAAAGACCGGCAGAAATTATATTATTAGTACGAGTCGTGTGTTAGACTCCTCTAGACTCAGAAAGAAAGTGCACAGAAAAGGGCGAGAGGCTGGATTTTTAGGGAAAAATCACAACGGTCACTTTTTTAAGGTGGATTCAAACATAAAACTTTAATATCGGCCGAATGATAGAAGTAAATGCAGATTTTTTGTTCCGATAAACAAGACGTGGGGGACTAATTTGGGAAATGTTTCTGTCTGTGCCCATAACGGAGGTGCCGGGAAAACCGGTAAACGTACAAAAATGCCGGTTGCTAAAAAATGGCTCCGTAGAGGGATCATATAACATTTCAATCAAAATTTCGATTATATAGTCTGATTCTCCACTAAAAACTGCATTACATGTAGTACCATTACATGTAGTACCTAAATTTAAAAAAAAATTCGAGAAACCGGCATTTTGTTACGCTTAAGCGGTTTTTTGCGGTACTTCCGGTTTGAGCACAGAAAATAGCCCGAAGACNTTGTCTAAATTGTTTGATCAAAGACGATTTTTTAATGATCAATTTTATTTGTTGTTTTTGGTTGTAAATCAGTTCTTTCCGGCTTGGTTGCGCAACAAGATGTAGATTTTCTCTTTTACCCAGTCCTTGTTGTATGGCAAGTAGGTCTGGCTGTTTTTCTGGTAAACCAAGCAGGACAAGTCAGACAGCTCATCAATGAAATCGAACAACTAAAATTTTCAATTACAGGGGTTGCCAAACAAGGGTTGCTTTCGTCTACTGAAAAACTATTTGGAGAAGGCTTCTCCCAGAAGCCATGATTAGGGGAATTTTAATGTTGTTACTTTATATGATTATGTTTTTAACGCAAACTGTATACATTTGGTTTTATGATAACGCAGTTTTTGGGAGAAAAAGTATTTCGAATAAAAAATTATTCGATGAAATGGTAAATATCAAATAAAAGTTTTTCGGAAAAGTTCACGTAATTTGGAGAATTTTTTGGGCGTTTTTTTTTTCTCGGAGAAACTTACTTGGCTAATGTCGTAGGTAATTTGTGGTGAAGAGGGGTTAAGACGCTTCAAATGCTCTTCGTAAATTTTGCAGACTCCCTAAAATAATTATTTTTTATTCCATATTCACCCAAAGGCACAGCATGATTAGGGCGAAACCCGAAATGTTTCGGTTTTCGCCATTTTCTGTATCCGCCATTTTACACAGACTGTCACATTTTAACCCATAAACAACAATTGATTACCTCCATGCAGTCATTAACTGATTCATAATCGGAGTAAGTGCGTCCTTCAGGCTTACGGGTTGGTTGAACAAGTAGAATGGTATGAGACGACATCTTTTTATTTTTACCACGCGAGAGACTCTAAAAACGGGGAAAATACATTTTCTTTTCTTTTCAAATTACCCAGAACTATTACATTAACAAATCGACAGTAGTATTTAGAAAAAAGACCGGCAGAAATTATATTATTAGTACGAGTCGTGTGTTAGACTTCTCTAGACTCAGAAAGAAAGTGCACAGAAAAGGGCGAGAGGCTGGATTTTTAGGGAAAAATCACAACGGTCACTTTTTTAAGGTGGATTCAAACATAAAACTTTAATATCGGCCGAATGATAGAAGTAAATGCAGATTTTTTGTTCCGATAAACAAGACGTGGGGGACTAATTTGGGAAATGTTTCTGTCTGTGCCCATAACGGAGGTGCCGGGAAAACCGGTAAACGTACAAAANTAGAAAAAACGATTGTGAATCCGAACAACGCAAAAAAAAATAAATGTTAATTTTTTTAATCACGAGTAAGAAATGATTAATTGAACTTGGTAAACGGCAAAAAACAGGTTTTTTTGCAATTAATGGGTAAAAACCTCATTTTTTTCTAACATGTTTTTTCTAAATATGTTAAAGAGCAAAATTCTGACAAAATGAAAAAAAAAATAACCACGTACGTCGTGCGGTTAACCGTTTGTGAACCCGGTTAACCATTATGTTTTTTTGGTCAAATCGACCAAAAAGTGTCCAAGGGTGGTCGGAGAGCTTCCGAAAGTATGCTCATTCGATTCAGAACCATTGATTTGCCTACCATGCA
The DNA here is from genome assembly GCA_004367875.1 of Oikopleura albicans. Taxonomy (NCBI): domain Eukaryota; kingdom Metazoa; phylum Chordata; class Appendicularia; order Copelata; family Oikopleuridae; genus Oikopleura; species Oikopleura albicans. The sequence goes on from SCLG01000003.1 coordinate 1,782,745, forward strand.
AATCAGGAAGGATCATAGAAGGATCAGAGAAGAGAAAATGGAAAAAAAGGACAAACGTCCTTGTTTTTGGTTGGGGAACTGCTGGCTATTTTTGGTTGGGGGTTAAGCGGTTTTTTGCGGTACTTCCGGTTTGAGCACAGAAAATAGCCCGAAGACTTATTAATCATATACAAAAAAAATCTGCATTTACTTCTATCATTCGGCTAATATTAAAGTTTTAAGTTGAGTCTACTTAAAAAAAGTGACCAAATTTTGAAAACAAACTTTGATTTCAAAAAAAAATCAAACGTTCTGCTGGCTTTATTTAATCTTAAAGGGTTTTTTATTCACATAAACATAATTTCGCAGTTATTAAGAAAGGTCGAGTTTTGGGAACAGCTTTCAACTTTATAATAATTTCCCTTTTTTGAGAAAATTATTCAAACGAAAAAAGCGACAGCAGACTGATAATTTTTTTTTGACTTTTTGGTTGAACTTAGTTCAAATTACCAATTTGCAGGTGGTATTAATTGAAATACAGTGTAATATTTTGATCTGACGTACAGGGGTGTGCTTACAACATGAATTTATTTTAAAAAATGACTTGACCTAAGCGCAAAAATAAGACTTGACCTTAAGGCGGTCAAATTGTCAGACCTTATAACCACCACCCCTGTAATCGATTGATAAACTTTTAGAACTACTCTAGTACCCTAGGGGATTGAAACCTGTTTTTTATAAGTTTATAAGTTTATAAGAAATGATATTCTTATACTGTCTAAACCGTCAATATCGCCCCTAGGGGTTAAATACCGAAGGTGCTGTAATGAAATTTTTTCAGGGGATCACTTTCTATCATCAGGTATATTTTTGAGGCCCATTATAATGATTTATGCATGCCTTTTCCGAAACAGTTTTTTGGTGTGTGTGGGGGGTTATAAGTGATTAGAATGGTCAGTTAACCCTTATAAGTTATGACGTGCCCTATAGATACAAAAATAATAAAAATAAATATTTAATTGTTGATAGAATAAGTTGAACATTACCAATAGAAAAAAAAGGGATGGAAGAAAATAAACTATCGCAATTGTGATATACTAAATATGTACAGTCCACCCAATCAAGTATATATTGACTGTTTCCTAGAGAATGTACTAAACTAATCATGCAAAAAGGTCAACGCCTATTGGACAACTGAAGCGGTCGTTATAAGGTCAAAGTAAAAAAAAATGGAACCAGCGGATTACAACGAATTCCCTGTAGAATAGGATATAACATGCGGCACGTCGTTTTGTTCACCGCCTGTTAACTTTAAAGGCCTTAACCCCGGTGCATAATTCATCGTAAGACAAACATTTGGTTAATAATAATTAAGACCAGGGTCGCAAAAAACGCTATTTAGCCGTTTTAACGGCGTTGGGCAATTTCTTTTTTTTTGCGTTGGGCTTTTTTCGCAACCCTGATTGAGACCAAGTTTAACTGATACTGCGTGCTTGATAATCAAACTATTCCGGTGACCTTATAGTGACACCCCTCGCATAAATAATAGAAAAATTGATTAAAAAAACCCATATGAATATTCAAATGATTATCCTTATACCGTAGTTATACGTCTATGCTGATTGGTTTAATGACAACCTTAATTGATGAAATATAATTGGGCACTGGACTGAAATAATATAGAAATAACATTTTTACAACTAACATGTAACTAACTGCCGTGCACTTACCTGTCAAGCTAGTGGCCAGTATGGCATTTTTTGACCACTAAAAATTCAGGCAATCACGTGTGCACATAAGTTAACACAAGCGCCGAAAACCGTTAATAAAACCACACAACTATACATGATATATTAACGGTATAGACCAGAGATGTAAAAGTTCTGTTTTTTCGCAGAACTTGAGAACTTCAGAACGAGAACGCCAATAGAACAAAAGAACGCAAGAACACCGTTCTGGGTCATTTTCCCATCACGAGACAGAACAGAACGGTCATTTAGAACCTTTTTTCGTTATATTTAAAAAACTTTTAAAATGCGTTCTGGGCATTTTCTATCACACAAACTCTCTAGAACGCGTTCGAACGGTCAAGAACGTCAGAACGAAAAAAAATATAATATTGTTTATTGGTCCTAATTAGTCCCCTTTTGTCAAAAAATCGTGCCAGATAACAAGCAAAAAATCCCATCACAGGATGAGAACAGAACGGAGCGTTCTATTTCCACCACACGAAAGTTGGAGAACCATCACAAAAAAACGAGCGTTCTGTTCCGTTCTGTTCTGAAAATAAGAACAGAACTTTTACATCTCTGGTATTGACTGACAATCCAACTACAAAATAATCTGTTAACTTTAAAGTGAAGCCCGTTAACTTCCGGGCGCACCTGATTACACCTGATATAAGGGCAGATAGTTCCAGTTAAGAACTTGAAAGAAATTAATTTCAAAAAATGATACAGGGGATAGTTATAGGGTCCAGGCTTTTTGTTATTTTAAAACAATTTCTCCAAATTATACTTAACTATATACGTTTCTATGGATTGCACTTTTTAATTATTAAATATTTATCAATTTGGTTATCAATTTTTTACGAAATTTTATGGGTACTACAACTTGTTGGCCCAAAAACTGGACCTTATACACTACCCCCTGTAATTAGTAGCATAAAATATTCAACTATGAAACTGGACAGTGACGGATCAACTGTCTCTTCAGGTCTATTTACTCACTTACTGACAGCGTCCAGACGTCATTACAATTAACTCTGGAGTGCACGAAAAAAAAACACAAAAATACGAAAATGGCTGAACTATAAATTTTTCGGGCGACGAACTATCCCATCCGGGTATCGATTTCGAAAATGTTTCACCATTTCGGAATCCTCCAAATGAACACCATCCAATTGGTTACCCAACGTAACCCAATTTGGCTAAAAAACGCATTTAAAATATTCGCCGAAATCAGGCTGTACCTAGCTACTTTACCTGAACATTATGCATTCTCCCAAAAAGTTCCAATTTTCGGGATCCGGGAGATAGCCTTTCAATGATTCCGTAAATTTCGTCTGGTTTGTGACTCGTATCTCTCACTTCGGCCACCAAAACATCACAGTCCAAACCGCGGTTTAAATTTGTCGGATTTCCCTTAATGCCAATCAAGCAGTGCTCCTTGCCATGGTTTAACCAGTGGCCGGTACGTCCGGTTCGAATTAACCGCTGCAGTTGATTGGTCTTCACCCAAATCAGCTCATCAACCCTTTTATAGCCCCAGAGTCGCAGGAGTTCCCGGCCCAGTTCCATGGCCCTACCGGTGACCCAGAGGAAAAAAAGTCCATCATCGGATAGGTCCTTGATTCTCATATTACGCATTTCCTCATCCTTCATGGTACCGTAGGGCAGTTCCATGTGAATGTCCCATGGCGGGTCAGCCATTATGACCGTGAACTTTCCCAGCACGGAAAGGTCAAGGTACCGAATGTCGCAGTTTATCCATTGCGGGGGAGTCATTCCGGCTTTTGTTCGCGCTCGGGCTAATTTTAAATATCGCGTTAAATCGGACCTTTTAGCAATAAACTGTTTTGTGGGGTCATGTAGCTTTCGAAAGAGTCATATAACCTCCAAGGGGCCACATGAGTTCTCAATGAGACGCCGTTTTTTTTCTAAATTTTAAGAAACCTATTTCAATGTAGTTGATATCTGTTTTTCGCTCTTTGGCCTCATCCTCAATCTCATAGTGAACATATTTGCACGAATCGTGATTAAAACAATTATTTAAAAAGGAACAGTCGCCGAGATGCTCTTGTGTGTGGGGCTTTATAATCTTTTTAAAATGGAGCTTTACACAATTTGGAACTGGACATCGTCGCCGCGTTTGAAAGTCGCAAAATTCCTAGGAAATATTATTTTTACATTTTTTTCGAGAAATAAATAACTCTAGTAAAAACCTAGGTTTTTAATTACTAAAGACCAGTAAGTTTGTATCTCCTACTAAACCAGACATGATAGGCAGTTTATTTAAATTGTAAAAAGTGCAGAATTGCTGAGGCTAGTGAAGCAGCAAGATTTTAGGAATGTACTACCGAGTTACCGGTTACATGTCAATACTAATTACTAAATAATGCTGACATTTAACCGGTAACTCGGTAATAGCCACCGAGAACCCACCTGATGCCCTAGCTAGAGCTTCATCAATTCTGTAACGTTTACAATTAAAATCAAGCTTATATCACGTCTGGTCTAAGAAATGAAATAAAAATACTGGCCTACAGACCACCCCCTGCGCCGTTATGTTTTTAGATTTAAATTGTTCCTCTTCGGCATGTTTAAACATTTAAAAACAATATTTTTCGATTTATTTCGAATTTAAACAATTTAAAATAACTTGGGGCTAACAAACCTTTACTGCATCATTACTTTTAAACTTTTGGGCTAAAGAGATTTCCTTAATGGATGGTGTTCCGAGGAGCTTGTCAATTTCTTCCAAGTTTCTTTTGGATTCGAGTTCCTATGTAGTCCTTTTTTTAGAATGCACTCAGAAAGATATAGATTACAAGGGGTGGTTATAAGGTCAAGGTCTAAAAAACTGACTTGACCTTAATGCACTTTGAAAAAACTGACCTGACCTTATAACCAACCTGATTTTTTCCACAATAAGACCTTAGTTCTGGGAAAAGTTCAAAAAGACATGATTTTATAGAATAAAAAGTATAAAAAGACATGATTTCTATAGAAAAAAATGTGTCAGAGGGAGGAGGTCTTCATCCAAAAAAAAACGTATAAAAGACATGATTTTACAGATTTTTTTTTTCCCAAAAAGCTTGCTACTCAAAAAAACTGACTTGATCTTAGTGCCTGAAAAAACTGACGTGACCTTAGTGCAAAAAAATGACTTGACCTTATAACGCCACAAATGGCTGACCTTATAACCAAGCCCCCTGTATATATTTCGGTCTAGGTAGGTAAAATTTCTCTAAACATATTTGGTTTGTAAAATAAATAGGAGGGCTTTTTTACCATTTTAACTCCCTTTGTAGACCATGTTTTTCGGAATGTAGCTCTCCATGTGCACAGTTTTCGAAATTGCACATCGAAGGGCCCTGACTGCACTCAAAAATGATTTCAAGTCATTTTTATCGGAATTTATTCCTGATATCAATATATTATCAATATTATATGAGCCATATATGAGGTAGCGCGGACAGTAGTCCGTAAATATTTATTGTCAAAAAAGTGCCAACAATTATAATGTAAAGACATCTGTGACTTTTAAACACTTCTGAAATCCACTTTTTAGTGCATTCTAAAAAAAGTACTACCTTAGCGGATTTAGTGTTGAGTAACTCGTCGAGATCATTCGGATTTGATCGTCGCACCTGAATGGAAAAATTAAACATCATAATCGTTTAACCGAAGTGCTCTGGCCATGATATAGCCAGTTAACTACCAGAGAATTGGTCATGATGACATAAAGAGACGGGCGGACAGAATAACTTATGTTGAGTGTCTCTAGTCTTGCTGAATCAATTATTCGTCATTTCATAATTAATCATACGTTGAGGGTAGTTTTCGGGATAAAAGTTGCATGTATTTATAGGTTGAAAAGTCTACGTGTTGTATGATATACATATGTATTATAATAATTTATTATACATGTTAAAGTAAAAGCACACGAACCAGACGTCGGCACTTTCCCTACCCGGATTTGACCCGAGTTTTTTAGGTTAAGGTCCATTTTTTTGCCCGGGTCCATTAGGTGTGGTTTGGGTCTACTTTTATAGCGGTCTGGTAGGGTCAAATTCAGGTCCATTAGGTGTGGTTGGAGTCGACTTTTTTACTACTTTTGCCGACCTCTGGTAGTACTACGCACTGTACTAATAAGGGTAAATAGGCGTTGTTTACAAACGTGTCCGACCAAAAAGTCGTTTAACTCCCAGGGGGAAGTGCTTGTAAATAGACACGCAACGTGTTTTTTCGTCGATTTAAACAAATAAAACAAAAAAAGGCATATGGAGGCCCCGTAGGGCAAAACGGGTATTGGTGACCCCCCTCAACTTTTCAAGAAAATTCGATGGACGGTGTTTTTTGCGTAGGTTGGAGATTTTAAACAGCTCTCTAGGGGCTCTGGTGGCCAAAATCAATTTCTGAATGGTCAGATCGACGTCGTTTGACGAGCTCTACAACTTGGCTTTACCAGTTTTTTTTTGGAATTATTGCGAATTAATGTGATTTTTTTAAATGCGTGTTTATTTACACGCATTTTCCCCCTACGGGTTCCCAAAAACTCCTTCCCCCTAAGAGTTAACCGGCTTTAATTTACAATGAATTAGAATTTCAAGTCAACTTTTTTAAATAAATTACACAGAAATATATCGGTAATACATTGACTGAGTCAAAAACAATAACTTTTTTTGTTGTTGGCAATTATCTCGGGTCACAGACCTCTTGAACTTGACAAACATCAAAATTTCAAAACGCAACTAGTCTTACAATTTTCAAGGTATTTGATTAGTTTTTTTTTGGAAACCAACCGTATCAAATCATTGCTTCAAAGCTCATAATCATGTTTTTCCGATTTTTGACATTAGATCACACGAAAAAAAAAGTCTTGGTAAAATACGTCAAAAAGGGTGACCCCGCGAATTTTGACCTTGATTTTTAGTTTTTAAAATCGAAATTCCAAACGAGTCATCACTTTTTCATTTTTTACAGCTCATGTTCTGTTTCAATTTTTTGTGAAACATTAGGGCACGCCTACTGACATACAAATAAGACAGTCGTGCAAAATAAAAATATCTTCTAAAATACTTTAGGACGGTTTTGATTCGGGAAAACACTATTTATAATTGGATATCTAATAGATTTGTTTGCGGAAAACCTCGCAAATTGTCGAAAACGCCTAAAAATAACCCCCAATTTGGGGGCCCAAACACAAAATTGTGAAGTTCGTCATATTAACTTGCCTTTTTACTCGGTGGTGTGAGGGACGATTTTCCCTTTCCGATCATTTGTGGGGCCGGTAGGGGAATTTTAATCGGACGTTTTTTGTCAATATCGATGACGAGCTCGAGCAGATCTTCCTTGTCCTGAATATGAAGTTATGGCCAGTTGCATAAAGTTAACTCTTACGCGTCAGTAACCTTGTGAGTATTCTGGAGTGGCAGTGGCGCCTGTCCCCGCGCTTCCCGTCGCGCCGCAAGCTTATCTTTCAACGCTTGCGACATCTAAACAAAAAATTTGTTAAATTAAAATCATTAAAAAAATAAGTACAATCTTGAGAGAAAGTGATTTGAAAAACAAATAAAGCAACGACTCAATTGGTATAACGGTCAATTTAAGCTAAAGTAGAATGACGTTTTTTTCACTATTGCTCCCAATACTTTTCTAACTACCGGCTAACTCGTTCTGGACCAGACTTGATATGAGTTTAATATAAAGTTTAAGCGCGGTTGGACAAATTTTACCGGTAAAAATTTACGGTTAAAGTATTGGGATTAATAATGAAAAAAACCTTCAATGTGAATAAAGAATACAGTCCCGACCTTCCAATTGTGCAATTTGCGTTTCCGAAAAACGTGCACAATTGGAGGGTCGTGCAAATTTTGGTAAAATTGACATTATCAAGTTAACTACTAGTTTTTTATGGCGTTTTCGAGCCATAGATATACGCAAAATTGATTCCTTTATCGTTTAGAACAAAAAAATAACAAATTGAATCAATAAATTTTGTCTAGCAAAGCAAAAAGACTTTTTGCCAGTCTCGTAAAATTTGCTGAAAAAGTGCACAATTGGGCATTCATGCACAATTGGAAGGTCGGGACTGTAATTCATCTGACCTTTAGACCAAATGGGGCAGAAACGATAGGGCTTTAATGCAATAATCGGGTTCCAGGTCGATAGTATTGATATACCGGTTTTATGACCGGTCAAAATTTTTAAATTATCGGTTTCTCGAAAAACAGACCGAGACAAAATGATATCCTTTCAAATTGTATTTTTCACCAATTCAGTCAGTGACTTGAATATTATTTCGTTCATGTAAGTTCATTTCGAACTTGATACGTAATGGGTGGTTATAAGGTCTGATTTTCAAAAATCAGACGTGACCTTATTGGCATCTGGAAAACCGATTTTTACCTTAAGTTTATAGCTACAAAATGCTCTAGAATATAAGGACTAGTCCTTATAACCACCCGCCATGAACGTAAAAAAGTCGTATCGGACAGGTTTCCTCAAACCCTGTTTGAAATAACAAACTGAAAAATTGTAATTATTCAGGACAATTTATTAAAAATCATTAAGCACACAATATTTTAAATAGAATTAAGAAAATCAAAAGGTGTCCAGCACAGCGTTGAAAAAAAGTTGGTGGTTCAACAGTTTTTATCAGTATTATTTCTTTTTAGCACCATTGGTAGTTTCGAAAAATGTAATCAAAAGATTTTTATGCAAATACTTGTTTTTTAAATCTTGTGATCGGAAATAAATCATTAGATATAAATCACGCGAATTTATTTTACTGTAAATATTTGCTAGATAATCATTTCAGCACACACTCGAATAAAAAAAAACGCGACGCCCTTATACCACTGTAATTAAAAAAAACTAATAATAATGAAAATACACAAATTTCGTCTTTCCCAGATTGATAACAATTTTAGTTTTCCCCAAAAAATCGGTCCCGAAAATATAAGCTTACTTTGGACGAAAAGTAATTTATACGAAACTTTTGCACCATTTTAATGTGGCCATAATTCGGTGCAACAGTACCAGATTACTAAAAAAACAGCTTTTCGAAAATTTTATAAAATTTACTAAAATAATATAACTTCTCTTTATGAACATTTTTGTTCAAACAATTTTCTCAATGTTTTTTTATAAATAAAACAAAGCAAATTTTTAAATTATATGTATTTTTGTAAAAAAAAAGAACACAAGTATGAGCGACAGAGAAATATGAACAAAGTATCTTTGAACTTGAACGACAAATGAATATGTTTCTGATTTTGTTTGGAAATATTGATTGTATAAATCGTATACGCACAGGTAAGATCCAATAAAGCAAGGTTTTGCTGTAAGATAATAATAATAAATGTAACATATTACTGGTATGATTTTTGCTAGAGCAGTTACTAGATAGTGCCCAGCTTGATGCAGGTAAGGAGCTCGTCTCATCAAATCAGGGACTAATAAACCGAATTAAAAAGTGACGCGTTTGGCCAATGAGAGCTCATCAAAAAAGTGACGCATCTCTTGCGACCTGATTGGCCAATGCGATTTGAGCTATACCATCATTGGCCAAACGCCTCATTTTTTCATTTGGTTTGTTGGTCCCCACTTTGATGAGTCGAACTCCTTATATGGACTTTTCCCGTTAATCGGGGACCAAACAAAGAATCATACAAATATTTCTTTATAATCTACTGCAATCCTCAAGAAAAACAAACAAAAAATGAGGCGTATACTGGCCGTTAGTTGGGGCACGGATTGTATGTTTTAAAACTGAAATTTTAGGCAGACTAGATGGGCAACCAGGGCTGTCTATATTTTGATACAAAGTTTTGGATAACGAGAAAAATCGATTTGGAGCAAATTGTGAAAACAAAAATATAATGAAGAGCTAGGGGTTTAATTCTCGCATGAAAAGTTTTTGACGAAGTGCAGTTTTTTAGTATTTGCTCCAAATCGACCTTTGGCAAAAGCTATTTACTTTGATGAAATTTCACAAATTCATAAAATTTTACTAAGTTGTAAAAATGAAAGTTTTTTTTTTGCTTATTTTCATCATGCAATAAATGTACATATCAGTTGACGATTTTTATAACAAATTGACACGGGACACTATTTAAATACAATTCCTGTTCATGTTAAAAACAGTGTTAAAAAGCATGTCCCAGCATCACATGAAAAGTGCAACACACGGAAAATAAGTATATCTGTACAGAATCTAAAACCATAAAATGATCAAAGCAATTGGGAGAATGTTAAAACACGACATATCTATTCATATAATTAGCATGTGTGACCTCTCGTGAGCCATCTAGTGGCTAAAAAAGAAGTGAAATTTTCGTATTAACTTTGAAGAATAAGACAAAATGATCATTTCCTTACTCTCACATTTCCTTGAAAAATAACACATTTTACATTTTTAATGTAAAAAAGACATATTTTCATGCTAGCATCAAAAATTACAAATGTGTTATTTTTCCTAGAAATAATTTGATAAAATGGATATCATAAATTTGCTTCATTCATATTATAGTGATTGAACGTTTTTTTTTCATTTGTTTGTCTTTAAATTATCCTTATTTTTTTCAAGTTCTCAAAGCCTTGCTTTCATGAAAAATTGTCCTTAGTTTCAATTTGATTATTTAATTTAATTTATTTAAAAAAAACGTCCATTTTTATCCAATAATTAACTATTGCTGACCACGTCATGCTAATTCTACCAAAAGACAGTCAGTAGCATCCGTCTATAATACCCTTCAACAAGATATAATCGCACGTTAGCGAGATATAATCTAAAAAAGAGAATTTTACACAGGAGTGTTTGAATGTAAGGGCACCGTTTTAAAATCATTTATTCATAAATGCATTTAAGAAGACACTTCAACTCTAACGGCTACTTTAAACGGCCGTTATGAGAGTAAGTATGCGATTAATAATGAGTTTAATTGGTTAAAAGATACATTCTCATTGTATTTAACAACCAAATAATTAAAATGTTTAATCACATACAGTCCTTACTCTCATAACGGCCGTTTAAAGTAGCCGTTAGAGTTGAGGTGTCTTCTTAAATGCATTTAAGAATACATAATTTATTCGTATACAGTCTTTACTCCTAAAAACGGCCGTGAAGGAATTAACACTCTCATGGGATTACTTTAGGATAAGTTTGTTTAAAAACGGCCGATATCACTTTTTTGACCAAAAAGCCGCCGCTATGGGGGCGTTCCTTACGGGATTAAGTATTGTTTTATTAGATTTTATATACGAACTTGGTGACTTTATACCAGTTCCAACGGTGCCCATTTGGACGTTTTTAAAACCTCTAAATGCACCCCCACTGTCGGATAATTTCGGCGAAATAACTAATGTTAAAAAATAAGGTGGCAGAAAACATTTGCCAGTAAAAGAAATATATCCAAAAAAAAATTCCGGACATTTACCCAAATCATCAATTTTTGGGTGCATCAGTGATTGCTCTGATGTTGAAATAAACCTCAAGTGCTCCGAGCGGTTTCTTTCATTTTCGGCCGGTTGAATGTGCCCGGGCGTATCGGGCCATCGCCATACCGGTTAAAATATTCTGTCGGTCCGCCGCTGGTATACTTGGAAATTTTTCGAAAATTGAATGAACCTGCTCGAGCGGTGCCGAGAGGTAGAGCGCGGTCGGACTCAAGAGGCCATTTTTCTTCAGGGCCTTCAGGGTTATTTTTGTTCGAATCGGGAGCCGCGCGGTTATCAGATTGTCGGGCATGCGCAGGGGCTGCTTTGTCAATTCCGGGTTCTGTTGGGCGCGATATTCATGAACGCGACACTGTTGCGCCAAACACATGACAATCTGCTTGTCTTGGGGCGAAAAGTTAAAAGACGAAATTTGCGCGTTTGTCAGGCGCGACATCACGCGCTCATGGTCCGCATTTTCCTTGCGCAACTTTGCCTGGGCCTCGGACGACAAATAACCCATCAAACCACCAAATGACAGCTTTTTAACCTCTGGTGTGTTGTTTCGATTTTTAACCTCCGTATGATCCATTAAACATACTGGTGCCTTGCGTGCAGGGCGCGCCGCCGCGCCACACTGAATGTCGGAAATGGCCGTCGGGGCCATAATGCGATCAAATGAGATATCGTCGGCCATGACCTGATGTGATTTTTGGACCACTAGTTCAAAGCCCTGGCTAATTAACTCGCGGAATTCATTGTGCTGCTCTTGAAACTCAAAAATCTCGTCTTCGGGCTCATCGTTGAGACATTGAAATTTGAAGTTTAATTTTGTATCGTCAAGTTCAAAGAGTTCATTTGTGAGCTCGGGAAAGCCAATCTAGAATAAAAAGTATTAGACTAAAATATATTTCTAGAACAGATATTGAGCTGTCCCAAGGCAGAGCAGCCCCTCACAGCGTCATAAGTCATACTCATGATTCATGATTAAACTTGAATATGGGCTGCACTATCACATGATTAGTCATTTGGTCTTAATTCAGCCCCGAGTAGGCCGGGTCATTATGTCATGACAAATCATCTGATTAATCACTCGGCGTCGAATCGAGTGAAATCGTAAACAGACATGATTTTATAGATTTTTTCGCAAAAAACAATGATTTTGTGTCTAAACAAAAAAAAAACTGCGCAAGCTAAAAATCGAAACATAACTGCGCAGTGCATAGGCGGCCAAGTAGAACTGTAAATGATGAAATTGCGCAATAAAATGACCACAACTTAACCGCGCAAGTAATGCACTGCACGACCCGTTCTCTGTCTACGAGTTAAGTACTCGAATTAACTGTTAAATCCCTAAACGGATCGCATCACAGTCCCTTATAAAACGTCTCTAGTTCTCCTACGGCCACATTTATGGCAGCCGCGCGCGCAATGGTTAAATTTTCCCGTACCTTTCTGGCGATCCGGATATAAGTCATAGTCGGCTCCACATTTTTCTTTCTTTCCATATTTAGTAGATTTGTCTAGATTCTTCCCGAAAAGTTGCAAAATCTCTCCAACTTTAACCCGCGAAAACACTGGAAATACAAAAAAAACAGAAATAAGCGTTAAAAGAATAAGCGTAAATATAAATGTATGTTTCAAAACGACCAGGATCGATCTGTAGTTATATTCAAAGGCCTTAAGGAGCAAGTCTTAAAATCATCCTACGTCTCTTATTACAATACAAATACAGGCTCCTGATTGGCTGCGCGCGCTATGAATAGTTTATTATAAACAATGAATTTTCATACTATGAATTAAAATTTTAAAGAAAAGAGACCCTGTAATCATCCTTCTCCCAAATCATACTTTTTCGAGTTGAAACATACGTAGTCATTATGTAGTATGTTGTAGATATACTATTCACGTAAAAGTTCACTAATTATCTTATGATATGTATAAAAATAGCGTTTGAAGTGATAAGGGCCTAACCATATCGAATTGGTCACGAATTAGTGTTGCATAAAATTGTCTATTTTTTTGGTGGCCACGGTAATATTGATATTTGGACACCGACTGAATTCGTATCAAGTTGTCATTGCCATGAATTCAATCGGGGCCAAAGATAAATATTACCGTCTTATACGGTATTTTCCGCAGCACTAATTCGTGAGTAATTCGAAATGATTGAGCCCTTATCACTTCACAATTTGAAGTTCAAACGTTATTTTTGTATATTATTGACAATATCGACTTTCTTCATACTGTATGAATCATACACCACCTACCTGCTTAAAGTAACAGTCAGTTTTTCCGCCTACGCACTACCGTTTTAAAGTAATAATTCCGCCTACCTGCTAAAATGAAACCCAAAAATAGACCAAAAAACTATTACTTTAAGCAGGTAGTGCGTAGGCGGGAAAACTTACTGTTAATTCAAGCAGGTACGTGGTGTATTGACTTTCTTCGCTGGAAAAAGCCAAGGCGGAGATAGTTATATGTGAGAAAGGTCGTATTTTCGGCAAGTTAAATATGGATAAAGTTAAATTACCATTATTCACCTTTATTCAAAGGTTGGTGAAAAACTAGGGGTATTCGATCACAGCGATTCTGAGTTTGATACTTACAAGTTGTAAGTTAAAACTGCTAAAAAAACAACCGTTTGGAAGCTTTGGAATACTCCAAAGACTAATTTGTTTTGAAATGGAGAAAATTCAATGTGGATAACGGCACATTTGGTCAAAAATGCCGTTATCCACTTTGTACTTTCTCCGCTTTTATACCAAATCGCGAATATGATTTACTCGATATACGGTACAGGGGGCCCCAAAGTAAGAGCCATCTTTTGGCACTTTTGAAAATCGACAAAGGAGGCCCTTCCTTTGGGGCCCCCTGTATATCATATACCGGTATGATATATTAATACTATGTATGTTTCAGTCTAAGACGTCTCACAATATTTTTACCTAAAATATATAGTCTGTACAATATAGATTTATTTAAATCTTTGTGTTTATAAATTATTGGTGTCTGTCTCTCATATATATACACGTATAGTATGTATACTGAATACAACCTAGACTGTATACGACAGACATGCAACATATATTTATAAAGAAAGACATTCTAAACGGTTCTAGCGCAGTCTTCTATTGTAATATTTCGAAAAATATCTAAAATAAAAACTGGCATACATTGTAGTATATTTTGGATATTCGGGAATAATGATCGGTTAGGCCCTAACCGTTAGGGTCTCCGAAAAACGTTATGTAGTCAAACATTTTGAGTGGTCCGCAGCATTATTCAATGGAAAATAGCCTTTTAAGACTACGAAAAACTTGGGTCCAGGAAAAATAGATTTTTTGAAACTCACACATCATGTGTATCAAAAATACGCAGTTCGACTCGTAGATTAAAAGTTTGATATACAAATTTCCCGAGGGAGACATGTTTTGGCCTAAGATAGCATTTTTCGATGTAGATAACGATTTTAGATAGCATCCAGAGTCTGAAATCAAAAAATGCTATCTTACGCCAAAACATGTCTCCCTCGGGAAATTTGGATATCAAATTTTTAATCTATGAGTCGAACTGCGTATTTTTGATACATGCTGTGTGAGTTTTTAAAACATCTATTTTTTTGCTCTGGCGAAAGCAGAGTAGATTTGGATGAATGTATAATACACTTACCCACGTACCGTATTGCAAGTACGGTAATGGGTCCAAACGCAAAGGCACATCTTTTAAATTTTTCCCAGAGGAAACAATTGTTCCAAAAAAAAACATATTCCTAATAGGAATATAGGAATTTCCTATATATTTAAATATATTGCAAAGTTGTAAATTAGAATATATTTTTTGAAAATAAAAGTCTGTTTTCATGATGGATATAAATGAGGGTATACCGTATACAGGGGGAGCGCCAAGTAAGGGTAGGTGGGCGCCAAGTAAGGATAGGGTTCATCTCACGAAAAAAATTTGCTGACAAGTAAGGGTACGCCAATTAAAGGCAAATAAGGGTATCCAATTCAAACTTTTTTTCTTGTATATGATTATTTGTGTACTTTAGATATATTTTTAATAAAATTATAGAATTAACGTGTCAGCCTTATACCAAAATAAGACAAAATTGGTAAAAGTGACAACCCCAAGTACCCCACCCTTACCTAAAAACACGAAACCTACCCTTACTTGGCGCTCCCCCTGTACACTTACATTTCGCACGTGTTTTTTCATTGTTTTAAGATACAAAAAACGTGCGCGCACAAATTTGCTGTGGCCGATTCATTTTTGGACCACACAGTAGTTAAATTTCATAGAATACAATTCTCTTAACTTTCATTTTCGAATAAATATGTTGCTGTCTTAAGCCTGGTCTCGCGGGCACCCTATCTACAACATGTTGCAACATACATATCATGTTTACAGTATGAAATTTATTCCCATCGTAGGAAATGTCAGGACTTGACACGCGTGAATTACAAATCATGCGGCTTTTTTCGGTAAGAATTGTTTAATACGACTTATAGAGTCGGAACGACATTTAATTAATCATGAAACTCATGCCTGGACAATAATAGTATGCCACTAGGATTCCCATCGCATCCTGTTTAGATTCTCATTTTAACTCCTAGGGGAACCACGCTACAAATTTGTGTCAAATTTTAATAAGTTATTAAAATGCGCCACAAGTCTAGTGTTGTTTCCCTAGCAGTTATTCAACAAATTGTATATATTATATATACATATATGCAACATTTTTTCAAAATTTATAATAAAGGCTTTAACGTAATAGGTGATTTCATAATAGGTGACCGTATAGGTGATTTCACTTCTACTTTGAATATTCTCAAAAAAATATGGATCTGAAAATAAAATTCATCAGCTGCACATCAGAGGCACCCTTCGAATTTAACTCGTCGATAACAAATTGTACAAAAGCGTATTTAACCCGTAGAATCTAGAACCGGTAAAATCTGAAATATAGGGCAAAAATTATGAAAAAATGAACATTTAAAGACACTTTTTGATAAAAAACCGACAAAAAACGTGCACATCTATAGGTACAGTGGGAAAAAGTCGGACTGAAAAAAGCGCACATCTAGAGGTATATACAAATTTTCGTAAAAAAAAGTGCACATCTAGAGGGACATGCACATCTAAAGGGCGCACATCTAGAAGGACCTGACTGTATCAAAAATTTTATTTGTGGTGCTGGAGATAATGAATTTCACACGTATTTGACAGTCTGAGAAAACCTGGTGATTAAATATTTTATTTTTCTGTTTTTTTTGTTTAAATTTTATTTTGACAATGAAGAAGGATTTGTGGGTTCCAAAAATTTCCGGCATTTTGAACACTGGGCGTCTTTTAAGTTTGCAATTTGCGCCTCAAGCATTTTTAATTTTTTAACGAGTGTCGAAGTTTCGCGGTCGTATTTTTCCAATTGTGTTTGACGATTACGATTTTCAATTCCTTTTTTCTGGCGACAATTGTGCGCGTAACCCCGGTTTTTTAATGTACGCCGCCTTCCTTTGATTATCCGAATTTCGTGCTTTCCAATAAATCTGAATAAATATATAAAACATAAAGAACTCCGATAAGAATTTAGTATCTAATTTTAACTAACCACCATTTCTATGCTTAACGGTATATTTAATTACCTATAAATTGTAGGCGTGTTTTTTATGTCTTGAAATAGCGCTTCAAAAAAATCAACAAATCTGTGGACATTTTCTTGAATGTTAAAATGAAATTTTCGATCTTTTCAGAACTTTTGGTATTTTCGTTATTTTCAAAAATAGTACTTTTTTTCAATTTTTGGTATAATCCCATTTTTTTCAGAATGGTCTTATTAACTTGTAGGTTTTCTATAATTTTAGAATTTTTTCGAGCTTTCAATTTTTAAAAGTTTTTGTTTTTTTAGAATTTCGATTTTTTTAATTTTCGATTAAAAAAATTTTTTTTTTAATTTTCGAATTTTTATAATCTCTGGTTTTTTAGTTTTCATTTTTTTTAATTTTCAGTTTTTTTAATTTTCAATTTTTTTTAATTTTCAATTTTTTTAATTTTCAATTTTTTTTAATTTTCAATTTTTTTAATTTTCAATTTTTTTTTAGAATTTTCGATTTTTCAGCATTTTTAAGACTTTTCGATAATAAATTGTTTTTTTCAATCATCAATTTTTTTCAGAATTTTTGTTTGTTATTTTCTCGAATTTTCGATATTTTGCAGAACCACTGCCCTGTGACTTACGGAGAGTTTCGAAGGATGACATTGATATCTTTAACCGGTTTAGTTGCTAGATCGTAGTCGCTGAGACCTATTTGATGCATTATTATCCCAACATTACAACTAAAACGTGACGATTCGGTTGGCAGGCTTCCTTTGACGTTAATCGACGCTCCGCCGAGACTATTTTCAAAAACATTCGTGGAGGGAAAATCAGTGGCCGGAAAAAACGACGCGTAGCAATTTTCCGCCCCAACCGAATCCGGACTCGTACACATCAACTCCGACGCAAAATGGAAATTCTTGGTGACCCCATTCCAATCGGTAGGGCAATTAATGGCAGTCTAAACAATTGTTCTGGCTGGTAAGAAGGTCAGATCTTTGGCGCTATAACTTATTTTTTAGAGTTTTCATTTTTTTTTTGTCTAGAATTCTCTTTTTTTTCCTTTTTTTTCTTGAATTCTCATTTTTTAAGAGTGTCTGGACTGCTTTCAACGTATTTTTTTTCGCTCAAAAGAATCGTTTGTAGTTTCCGAACCTGTGAATATTTTATTTTGAACCAAAAAAGTTTAATGTAGTTCCAACCTTCATACTTTCGAATTTACACTTTAGAGATTCATAAATAGTCTAAGATGGGCTCCAGGGGATTTGTAAAAAAATCATCGAAAATTCATTCACACGCCATAAAAATTTGCGGATTTTTTTTTCTGTAAACCAACTGGTGGTTCTCTCTCTTGGCTGTCCAAAGTCGTTATAAACAGATTTGTTTAATGCGTTAATTTTGAACAGTCTTTGTTTTTCGATTTTGAATCAAGGCATTTTTTATGTCTTCAATCGTAGTTCCCGCAATTTAAATTATCACAAGCTCTACATAACGACTCTGTATAACCAACTCTTTCATATATCCTCTGGTTTTGATTAAATTGTAAAAAAAATATACATACAATTACTGGAAACAAAACAAGTGCGTTAAAATTTTCTTGAAAAATTTTTNTCTCGGTTTCAGCATCATGGTGAGCTTTTCATGATGTGGAAATGTATTTGCGTAAATACAGGAAGTACGACTGCATAAGGCAGAAGGAAAAATAGAAAATCCTAAACCCTAACCCAAATACTCGCTGTTCAGGCAAAAAAAAATCACGTGTTTTAGTTTGGGAAAAAAATATTAAAAAAAACTACAAATTTATGGGTAATGTTTATGGGTTAAGATTTGAGTTATAAGGTCAAGAACCCTTTTTGAAAAACCTTTACGTTCATAAGGTCTTCTTCAAATTATTACCATAAAGTTTTTTTAGACATGAAATTGTAACCGCACCCTATAGTCGCCGATTAATAATAAAAAAAATTTTCGTCAAAATTGGCTGATATAGTTTTGAAATTCCAGGATTAAAGTGAAATTACACAAACTTAAAAATTGCATTTTGATCCGGTCAAAAAGTTGGCAAAAACCTACCAAGTTTGGATTATGCGTAGAAATGTTTTGAGGAGCATCAAAATTGAGTTGATAACCAAACGAGTTCATCTTTATTTGTTCTATTTGTATTTTACGTTCTCTTTTCGAAAAAATGAAAATATTTTTGATGATGTGGAGGCCAAGTTTATATTTTATTGTGGTATCATCAAGTGGCGAGGACTTCTATATTAGGGTGTGGTTAGTAAAAAATTATGTTCATGAATTAGATTTTTTCTGAGATACAATGTAATAGTTCCAGTAAGGTTTATTTTTTATAATTTTCGTTTTTTTTATGTTTTTTTTCAAAATGAATTGATTGTAATCCCACTCGTAGAATACAGGGATATTGGTTATAAGGTCAGCTATTTGTGCCGTTATAACGTCAAGTCACTTTTTTTGCACTAAGGTCAAGTCACTTTTTTCAGGCACTAAGGTCAAGTTACTTTTTTTGAGTAGCAAGCTTTTTTGGAAAAAAATCTTTAAAATCATGTCTGTTTACGTTTTTTTGGATGAATAACAAAAAAAAATATGTGTGATTTTTTAATTAAGCTAGCGTTACCCAAAATAAATGATAAATTCATGATGAACGGTCATTCATAATGGACGATCATTCTTTATTTTTTCAAAAAAGCAATTTTGCCCTAAATTTTGCCGTTTACACCCTTGATTAAACCCCTTTCCCTCATTTGGTTCTCAGACAAATTTAAAATAACAAATCATATCAGGAGGAGGAAAGTAGACACAGTGTCAGCAACCTTTTGTTCTTAAAGGGTCGATTTCAGGTCATAAAAGGTCACTAATGATAAATCATGAAACTTGTTTTTTTTTTCAATTTTACGTTTTTATTTCGCTTTTAATTCGGGCTTCTAATAATTTATTGCCTAAATGTTGAAATTCATTCGAAACCGTTTTACCCTCAAGTTATGATTAATTTCTGTCTGACCTGGCCAGGAGATCGTCGCGATAAGTCATCGGGCTCTTTAAAGTCTTAACCATAATTTCATGTTTTGTCACATTGATCAATGTTAGAATACGAGCAGATGGGTGCGAAATCGATTTATTTTAAAATGGAATTTGCAACAAAAATTTCAAAATTGTTTGCAACGATAAACCAAAAGTATTGCGTAATTCAACCAACATTCCACGAATATTGCTTTTTTTATTTCTGTTCAAAGTTTTTATTCGAAATAAGCTCTAAATGATAGCCTAAAATTGAAAATTGAGAAGTCATTAACTTGGGAATTATTTAGGGCACCATTAATTTGTGCGACAGAACTCTCTACCGCGGTATACCGGCCGAGAAAAAACGAATATATAATTAAACGTCGCTCAGTTTTCATGATACAGGGCGTAGTCCAATTCTGGGAAACTTAAAAAAAGTCCAATTCCGGGAGCCAAAAATATTGCACAATTCTACTATATAGACTACTTGTATATAGACTATAGTAGTCTAAACTTCACCATACTTGTTTTTACTTACGATTGATTAAATACTTAATTGCTTGGAATAAGGTCTGCTATAAATGCTACATGGTTTGAAAAAATCGCAATTTTTAATATGCAAGGTTTTTCGTACGTTGAGGACGCAGAAAAATTTATTTTGATGGCAATTATGTTGTTAGGTCTGTATGAAAAAAATATAATGTGAATCTTAAATGAAACCGTCGCGACCAATTTTGAAAAAACAATCTTATGATGGCCGTGGTAATTTTTTGTAACCCACATACTTACAAACGCATGTCTCTAGCGCTTCAAGTGGAATTTTATAATAGCAGTTTCTAGTCCAGGTGTCGCGCCAGAGTCGTGTTTTAAAATTGCTTTGGTCCGACAGGATATGAGTCCTTTGTTACTTTTTGTCATAAGCTGCGTTTTCGTTTGGCCTCTATTTGATTTGCCAAGAACGTAAGGACAAAAAGCCGGAGGTCAACATTTTGTAACAAATTGGAACAAAAGCATTAAGCAGAAATTGAGAGTTGAAGCTGAGGAAATTGAAAAAGATCTTTACTACAAATTGTGTCCAATTTCGACACTAAGAAGCGCATTTTTTTTTTGGTCAACATATGGCGCTGAGACTAACGCGCTGATGCCAAACTAGTTTTCAAAATTTTACAAAAAATGGCTAAAGGTATTAGACTAATAGACTGTCTAAGGCCCGTCAGTCGCAGTACCAATACACGGTAGATAACTTATTTTAACGTGAAATTGAATTTATTTGAAAAAGTATGACTGTTAAGCCAATTCACCACGGTGCAGATTTTGGTCAAAAAATTTCAAAAAATAAACGGAAATAGGTTAAATCGGTTTTTTAATAAATATAGCGGTTTTTAATATTATGCGCCATAATAATTTATGACTAAAAATTACGGATTTTACAGTGAGTCGAGCTTAAAATTTTTCAAATAAATTTATTTTGATCTTCCTAAACAGATAGCGCGAAAAAGAAAGTTGGAAAGAATGAATACGATTGTAAGCCGACTTACTTCAATTTCGGTTATATTATCAAAACAGNAAATAATTTTATTTGCTCGCATATCTTTTGGAGCTTTTGCCGTGAAGTGACATTTCTGATTTTTCTGGAAATTTAGATATTTTTACCATTTTAAGTTATAAATTGTGATTATTTTGATGTGAAACTTTTTCTGTAGCGCTTTAGAGCAATATAGATGATATAAATACTGCTTTAAAAAACAAATTGTTTTGTTAGAAAAAATAGCGAGCCAAATACCCTACATAATACTGAAAGTAAGACTAATTTATTTTCTCAATAAAAGGCTCGTAATTTCTAGATTTTTGGGTTATTTATGACACATGTGGACTTGATAATGTTACTTTATGTCCCCTGAGGGTTATATTTGAATAGAAAACGACTTTATCTCCGAGACTTGATTTTTCAGCCAGTGGGGTATGGCGCATCCTTAAATCGGTTTTTTAATAAATATAGCGGTTTTTAATATTATGGGCCATAATAATTTATGACTAAAAATTACGGATTTTACAGTGAATCGAGCTTAAAATTTTTCAAATAAATTTATTTTGATCTTCCTAAACAGATAGCGCGAAAAAGATAGTTGGAAAGAATGAATACGATTGTAAGCCGACTTACTTCAAGTTCTGTTAGAATATCAAAACAGCGGCGAGAGTCTAAAGAATTACCGGTGTAAATTATTTACAATAAATAGCTACATTTAATAGTCTTGCAATTGATAATAAACAATCATTCTTTAACCCATGACAGTATGTCGCGTACTTTATGGGCTTGTTTTTGCGATTTTCCCGACTACCGTTGGAGTACGAGCATTGTTTACAAACTTAAAAATCCGCAAGAGAGCGGTCTGGATGAATTCGATTGATGCATGCTACGGTTGTGTAACACGTATGTGGTCGCACAGTAGTCTATAGTGATCCCCATGTCCAACAGCCTAGGCCCTAGGCATAATTGATTTTTATTACGCCGATTTGGTACCCCACCGAGTTTTTTACGAAAATTATTTGTTTTTCAATTAACTTCCGGTAACCGGAAATGGCAATAACTTATTGTCAATAAGTTTTTTATACAAAAAACACGACACGATTATGTTAGAGAAGGAAAAATAAGCCATGACCATCAAATTTTTTCGAAAAAATTTGATGGTCATGGCTTATTTTTCTTTCTCTTAGTGAGTGTAAACAGAAATACCGGTACAAATGTTCGTTTTAAATCAATGTTTTACCGTCTTCATTCACAATGGGGTCAAACTTTGTAAATGTTGTAAAAATTGGTAATTGCGGAGGACAGATATCCGATTGGGTATAATTTGGACCCTAATGACGTAATGATTTCCTTCCTTATTGTTTACAATCATGGGAATCTCATCACAAAGAAACGATTCGGAGGCTGATTCAACGTAAATTGACCGTTTTGTTATAATTTGCCATAAATGATTTACGAGAAAACCTCGCAGATAACGTTCAAAATATACGATTTCAAAAATTATGAAAAATATGTCTAACAGCCCCCTTTTTATTTTTGACGTTTTAATAATTAACCCATTTAAAATTTCGGTGGTTCACGATACAAATTGCAAAAAATATATTATTTCAAGTCGTAATTTGTATCCTGAAATACCGATTTTTTAATGGGTTAACCTCCAAGCACGATTATTTAGCACATCCCTTAGCACGAGGCCGGACGTTTGTCCGGTCCCTCATTTTCTGTTCTCATATCGTACGTAATTTCTCACTGAAAGCAAATCGAGGGTCCTGAATCGACAGAGCATACTCTCGAAAGCTCTCCGACCACCATTGGACACTTTGTGGTCGAATTGACCACTAAAACACGACGTACGGGGTCCATTTTTTGCAGGCTAGTGCGCCGTTGACTACTGCGCGTGAAAATTATCAATTTCAAATAACCTCTTTTTTGAGGTTTCCTAGCTCCAATAAATGACTAATTAATTTTCATTACGGAAATAAAATTTTTCCTTGCTCACCGACTTTGTAATCGATTTTCTATGATAATTTTCACTGTTATGTCTTTAAATACAGCCAAACAACTCAAAAATAGCGTCTTTTTACCCGGGGCCGGACAAACGTTCGGGGGTCGTGCTTGGGGGTTAGTTATTTAACTAAGAAGGGAAACAAGTTTTTACTAACCATTTGGGCTGAAACTAATGCCAATTAAAATGAAACTGATGTACAGTATTGCCGTTTTATGACTTATAAAAATGCCCGCATTTTTTTGTCTCTCAAAGTTGTCTACATAAAATTTTACTTGACCCGACTATAATTATGAGTGATAATTTATCACGAATCACACCTGAGAGTTAAACGTTAAAAATGACAGAAAAAGTTCTGAATTGGAGTTTTAAAATATATATAAATTCAATACGTTTCATGCTCTAAAGCGTTTTATTTCATAAATTTGTACAGTACTTTATCAAGTGTTACAAGGGAAGTTATTAATAAGGACTACTATTTAACCCTCAGGGACCTACTTAAGTCTAATAGACTGCTTTACATATGGTGTTTTATGGCCTGTTTTTTTCTGAAAAAAGTTTTTTGGTGAGTTCAGGTTTGCACGGACATGCGGCTAAAAATGCAAAAACGGCCTTGGTTACGCCTGAGGGTTAATGGGGCAGTGATAATATTTGCCAAATAAGCTATTCTCAATCAAGGTTCATTATTTGGAGCGTTCATCGTCTGGATATTATCGTTGATACTATACTGGTATTCAATAATAGTATTCAATTTGAATAATCTAGTGTTTTATGGAAAAAAAATCGTCATATAATTAATACAGCGTGATAAACTTAAATATCCGGCCGATGTCAATTAAACGAAATCGTATATCATAAAAATATTATGCTAGCCAAAAATTTCACTTACAGGTCATGATTTTTTTTTTTGGATTATTAAGAGTTCAAGTCTGAATCTGAACACGAGAAATGAACTTTTGTCGAACAGAAGTGTCAGTGACACTGTGTTTAAAAATAACCCGTAATTAACTGATAAATATACCGGTAGATATATAGTTTTTGTTTAAAAATATCCAAAACTACCGGTTTTTACCGGTAGGATTGTAAAAAATCATGATTACCGGCACTAGTTTCAAAATATACCGGGTTCTTGATCGGTAAATATCGTTTTTTTGTTCAAAAAAAAAATCACCAAAAATACCGGTTATGGTGTGTATAAAAATTCCACGCACAAAGAGGTTTAAAAACCTTTATCATGATTATAATATTGCTCTAATAATTTACAAGACAAACACAAGGAATTTTATGTAAATACTATTGTAGACCTCTCAATGAACTGTTCATAATCATTTCCATGAAATGGCCTAGCTTGTTGTTATAGCAATTAATTTAATTAACCCTTCGTCACCACGAGAAATTCTAGGTTGCACAGAACCGGAATAATAATTTCACGCCAAATCTTTGGTTACTCTCAATTCGTGCTTCTCGAAATCGTAAGAGTATCCGAACGGCTCCCAATCAGCCCGATACAATTCCCAGATTATTTTTAGCGCCGTCTGATTGGCAGTTCGCAAATTTCGAAGGAATTCTTCGTTTGTGTATGTAGCTTGTCCTAGTGCGAGTTTGAAATAAAAATACAAAAATTGTGATCCTAATAAGTTCAATAGTTTCCATTTTTGGACGCCGTGAGTTTTTTATGCACCAATAATCGGGATCTATCATTTACGCGACAGCGCGCAAAAGACAGTATTTTTCTAAAAAAAAAAAATTGGAAGTTTTATCAAAATAAATTTGAATAACTTGAAATTCTTGATTGTACAAAAATAGCCGAAACATTAAAAAAGAAATATGACTGTAATCAACGGCACGAATTAAAGTCAATTAACGACATTAAAATGTCAAAAAACGTAAAAAAAATATGTCGAAATTTTAGTAATTATTTGAGTCCCCGTCATTAATTAAGTAAAATCACGACATGAGATGTAATTTACGTTAATTTGGAAGCAAAGGATCATCCGTACTCCTCTGTTCATATGAACACATTTTTTAAAAGTGTGAACAAAAGTACAAGTCCGAAATTAACCTCGCAGTTTGCGCTCGGACCCAGATTTGGCCCAATTCTGTTTGATAATCAGGAAAATCGAAAATTTTTCCAAACTCTCCTTTATTAAAAAACGGAGTATTTTGAATGACGTCATAACCACTTTGTCGCAATAAATAATTCACTTCTTCATTGACATATTCAAGGCGTATAATGTGTGTATAGTTATAGGCACACACTTGACACTGCTTCGACTGCGGCTCAAATCTTGAGTTCAGCCATTTGTTCGGATGCTGGGCAAAAAACTCCAAAATGTCATTAAATTCGACCAAATGCCCTTCCTCCCCATTTCCAATCCGCATACGGCGCACCATAAATTGGCCGAATTCCGGGAATTTTGACGCCATATCGTAGAGGGACTGAATTAACGCTTTAGTTTCTAGCTCGGTAAATTTGCGAACATATTGGTGGTTTTCATAATATAAGAACGACTTTTGTAAACCAAAAACTATCCTACCGAAAATTTATATATATAAAAGTATTCCAAAATTACTTTTTTTCATTTTGACAATACATTAGGTTATATATTATATACCACTTATGTCAACCTAGGTGGACACATGACCAAAACAGTGTTTTAAATTTGACTGTTATCTAAAACCAAAATTTCAATCAACTTTAAAAAAACTGAATAATGTTCACCCACAATATTTTCCAAGGTACCTTTATGTATATAACATTTTGAAGTAATCGTACAAATCGTTTAGTTTTTGCTCGAGTAATAAATCATTACTATAATTTATAGGCTATAAATTATAGCTCGGAGTTTCACCGGGTACAAAATCTGGCAACTGAAAAACTTGAATGTTTTTTTATGTCTGATTAATAAGTGAATCACTCACCTGTATTGTAATCACATCCTTCCGAAAAATCTTATAATACGCACTCCATAAGCGCTGCAGCGGGTGACGAATCATCATAAAAAAGCGCGCCGGTGGAGTATCGCGCCGGATTACTTGATGACGGATGCGATTTGACACTTCGAGTAATGTTTCGTCGCGCTTGGCAAACTTCTGCTGGAGCCAATATTTCCAGCTCGCACTTCCTGTTCGTAACGGAATACAGCCTGAAACTCACATATTTACAAAAAAAAAAACTGACCTGAGCAATTTTTGGCAAGCATACCAATGATTAAAAATGTGCGGTTTTTACAAATCCGTTCTGACTTTATGAAGGAAAACACAAACGCCGTTCTGGCGAGGCGACTTAACAGACTGTGACTCTTTTACAGAACAGTAAATTTTCGACATGACCTTTTAACATGACCTTCCTAGAGACGTCAAAATGGCAAGATGAATTCCGGCGACAGTTTTTATATAGTCCTCATCCTCGAAACGTCCAAAACTTAAAAAAAAACCTGGACGTTTCAGGTACATCAGGCCTTTTTTAACGTTAAAAATCTTCATTATTACATACTTTTGCTATTTAAGTGTTTAAGACGGCTTTCGATATCAGTACAGTCCTCGTCCCAAATAAAACAACCATTACAAATTAAAGTTAGGTCAAGTCAAGTTAGTTTTTGTACTAACGTCAAGTCATTTTTTTCGAGATAAATCATGTCTTTTTTTACTTTTTTTCGAAAAAAATGGACGTTTCGGGGACGGACGTTTCGGGGACGAGGACTGTACATACTTTTTTTGAAACTTCAAATCCTAGCACTTGATATAATTTCACCCAAAAAACGACCCATATTTGACATTTCCGACCCTTATTTAGAACATTTTTAACAGGACTTTTTTTTAGCGTAATGCTAATTTACTGGCCCTTATTTAGCATTTTCAAAATTCGAAAGCGACTCTCATTTTGCGACCCCTGTACTTACCAAGTAAGTCTTTGTTATGGTCATAAACAAATGCATGCTTCGGCAATTGGCCCATTTTATTATGTTGGTCAATTTTGAATTTATTGCAATACTCGTTCAGGCGCCATCTTCTGGTGAGTATTTTCTGTGTGATTGAAGAAGTCAGATCGGTACAGTTGTTTTGATTATAATAGCATTTTAGTTCTGTTTCCCGAGCATGGGCCACACTTTCCGTATCATCGCCAATATTGAGCCGCATATGATCTATAGAAATTGGTACAGTTCTTACTCTCAATAGGGACGATTTATTTCAATAAGAACATTTCATGCAAATAATTTCTATATAACATTCAAAAAATCGTCACTTCAGGCCCTGAAATTCAGGGCAATCCACTTGAATAGGGATGAGTACTATAACGGCGTAGGGTTTAACATATGTATATTTTCTCAAAAAAGTGAAACATAACAGCACGTGCGGGAAAAAGTGAAACATAATTGGGTGAAACATAACGGCGCACCCTGTGTAATACTAATTTAGTAAACGTTTATATAAACTTAGGACATAAATTTAACGCATAAATATTAAATTTTCTTGCCGGCTAAAGAGTAGTTAAAATATTACCAGAATAATTATAACACTTATTGGCTTAGTTAAATCAGGCCAGAATCATAAAATAATAATTTCGTATGTATTTTTTACAGTTCAAGTTAGTTTTTGAGAGTTCAAATAAGTGTACCTGTCGCGGGCATCCATGCCAAATCAGGCTTCTTCGAAATTTCTTCAATTTCTTCTCTTATAAAATCTAGTACCCATTTTAACACCAAAGATAGAAAAACTAAAAAAACTAAATATGGCAAAATGAGGCTTGTTTTCATTTCAGATTTCTCATGGTTAAAAAATTAAACATAACAAATTGTTATAGTAGCGGCTGCGCCAGAATCATAATTTTACTGGTTTGAGTGGTTTTATGACGCGAATAAAGATCGGATTGGATACAACCAGTAACTCAATAGTTGACACTTTTTCGATATATTTTTTTGTTTGCATACATAACTTTAGGTCAATTACAGACTCGACTCAGATAAATTATTATTAATAATATAATATTATTATTATAATTTATCACCAAATATTTTACTAATAAATATATACCAAATTATTACATATTTTTTTTTGTAGCGAAATCCACTCGGTGTCCCAATCCACTAAAAGATATAGATGGCTGTAACAGGGCTCGGCAAAAGTTACTTTTCCTCAAAAGTCCTTTCGAACTGCCGAGGAAAGTCAAGGAAAGTTTTATTTTTTGGACACATACGACAGTTGAGGAAAGTTAAGCTTTTTTCATAAGGTAAACCCGAAAGCTAAGGAAAGTTGAGCTTTTTTTATTCGATTTTTGCCGAGTCCTGGGCTGAAACTTAGAAATTATATCTTTTAATGGATTGTTACACCACGTGGATTTTGCTACAAACAGACTGAAGTAACAATACTGATAATTATACTGATAATTCATAATTTTTAAATGTTTTCTTAAATTTTTACATGAAACTAAATTAATTTTACTTTTGCGTCCCAATTTTAATATCCCAAGCATCAATAGGGCAAGTGTGTATATTTTAATTTTTTTACAGGCGTTCAATGTTTTCAACAAATTACCCATCTAAGATGGGCCACCTTGGAATACATGGAAACTGTTTATCACGGAGTACAGCCTGTACTGTACATGGCGAAAAAGGGCAACAGTCGTCAACAATGCGAACGCCTTTTTGTCAAAAAATATCCCCAAAACAGTCGGAAAATGGACACTCTATGACAATTCACCCCAATACGGACGCTATTTTCGAGAATCAAAAACATCCGTATTGGAAGTAAAGACTGTAACCCAACTATAAACATGCAAAAACAATAATACATTCACACTTCAGTTTTTGTAGGCAATGAGTTTGTAGCAAAGAATGTAATCACTTGCCCCTGAGAGTTAAAATCTACGTCACTTTAATTGTACGTTAATACAGCATAATGAAATAGAAATCAAATTTATGATTAAAAAAAAAAACTTTATTATTATGTAAAATTCTTAATTGATTCTTAATTAATCAATTATACTAAACATTCCGGATTTCGGGTCTTTCCGGACCTTAATTATAATTCTAAAGTTACTTCGTCAGTGATACGTCAAGTTTTAAGTTTCGATCATTGTACCCTATATAAAAAAGACTTTTTTTTCTACTACTAGCATTCATTCACTATTATCTTGAGCAATTGAATTCAAGTCAAAGCCAGTACAATGCTTCGTCTGCGTTTCAAAATTATTTCACTTTATTTAATCTCATCCTTGAACTCGGAAAAAACTGATCATACCCGGACATGGTGTTTCTGTGGTGAGATATCCATCATAAATGAACAGGTAAGACAAAGTGCATTAAAATGTTAACATATTAAAAGTTAACGTCCTAAAACGCTTAGTCACTAGTTTAACAAGCCCTGACTCCCATGGGATTCGAAGGGCCCCCAAAACGTCTAAAATAGAATGTGATTTTTAATTTTAATAATACTTGTTGGAATTTTCTACATATTTGTATGCGTATGAGTCAGATTGGGCGCGGTTGATTGATTTGATGACGGAGCGGGCTCGCAAAGCGGGGCTGCATTGGCTGGGATTAAACACGTTTTTATGAAAAGACAGTTTTGAAAATCGGGCTGCATACCTTATTTTATTTTATAAGGCCCGGTTATGGGTTCTGTAGATTTTCTGGACACATAACCAGAGGATTTCATTTTCCAAAAATCTTACCAAAGTCATTTAATTTAAATGATTTAAATCTGTTGTTCAAGTATTTTTTAAGATCTCTAACCGTGATTGTGGTAACACTAGTCGTGATTGGATGAATATTCGAATACGAAGTTCAGAATATGGCCTGAGTCGCTGGAGAAAAGGAAAATCAATTTTAATACCCGAGTAAGTACCGGACCCAATTGAACCCTCATGACGCCTCATACCGTATTTCTTTTTTCCTGTTTTTCCGTTGATAACACCGTATTTAGTTTTTACCGGGATGAAGGCATTCTGTTCAACACAACACATTGTCAATCTAGCAACGGCTGTTACACTCGATCATTACATCATACGGAAAATACTGAAGGTATAAATTAAAATACACTTGATTATCAAGTTCCGTTGAATTCATATA
Organism: Oikopleura albicans; assembly: GCA_004367875.1. Taxonomy (NCBI): domain Eukaryota; kingdom Metazoa; phylum Chordata; class Appendicularia; order Copelata; family Oikopleuridae; genus Oikopleura; species Oikopleura albicans. Next base: position 1,813,097 of record SCLG01000003.1, read on the forward strand.
CGGTCTCGAAAGTCACAGATTTTTTGAGGCAAATTTTCCAGAAATATCTCAATATGTAAAGCATTATGTGCTTTTGTTTTACAGTTTTTGGTCGCTCCGGGATCGTATGAATTGTCTCTCATTCTGGCCCAAGAAAAACAAGGAAAGAAGGCACAGCGATATGATGAATATACGAACAAATATAAGAAAATCGGGGTTCTGAAATATACTGGCTGAATTTTACGGAATTTGTTCCTAAACGGGCGGCTGTACCGCATTTCAAGGTCGCCTTTTTGCTATAAGCGTGAATGGGTTCCAACTGCATTTTTATCCGGTCAGTCCCGATTGTACAATTTTTCGATTTATTAATAATATACCCTGCTGGTGGGAACAACAGTTCCCGGTTTAATATCTTGTTCGCCAATTTTGGTGGCTATCCTTCTTTCTAATAGGAAATTTTTAATTGCCACCAATATTGCCGAAGTTGATATAGGGCCCTAAATTTTTGGGCCAGGACCAAAATTGGGCCAACCTGGGATATTAAGAACGCTTTTGTGCGATTAACGGTGCAAGACTCTACATTATCGACATTGATGTATTTTCAGTTCTTTGCAGCTCAAATTATTAAAGTTAGTAATTTACTAACTGAATGTTTCAGGTCTCCAAGAACTACAAGTGGAATCAGGTTGTATAACTGAACTCGAACTTCAACCTCGACACTGGCCCGGAATACCAAAAACATCATTTTGTCCGAATTTAACCACTCGTAATAATCTGAAATCACCCAGTCGTCGTTACAAGGTACTTTGGATATATATTTTAAATTATTGTTTTTTTTCATATAAAAAAAAATTTTAGGTACGAACCGAATGTTGTCGCGAAGAAACTTGTAACGCTCATAAGCACGATTTTTTTCTTTCATTGATGGAAAAGTAATTTACTGATTTAATGCCTGCCATCTGTACCTGCCATAATTAAATTATGGTGATTATTAAGAAATTCCAGTCAAAATTACTGCTTGGACACTGGTATTTTTTCTATGTATACTACATAAGTACTGTGTGGTTCAAAAACTAAACTGGTTTTCAAGTGCACTGCTCGCCAGGTGTCAGTATTTGTGATGATATTTAATAGGCAGTGTGGTTAAAAGTACAGTTTCAATTCTGTTTTTTTCGAATTTACCTGACAATGTTACAACCCCTGACAATTTGTACGTTTAGAAAAGGCTTTTCGTTCTGTTGATAATATTTCATTTCAAACCTAATTTAGTTTTATCCAGCTAATTTGAAATAAAACAATTTTACAACGCTTTTATTAAAGTGTTTTTCCCTAAGGGTTAATGGACACAGTTGTAAAATTAAGAATTGCTGTTAAATCGGCTTTTTTTTTGGAGATTTAGTATAAAACAGAATTTGGAGGGGCACCTTTTTCGGAGGTGTCCTCAGGCTTTATAAAAAATTAAAAATGCACCATCGAATTTTCAGCTGTGAAATGTACACCTCGAAATGCATCGCGAATTTTGAAAATTTGCAGAATACCTCAAATTGCCCTCCACATAATTGACGATTGAAATGTAACAAAATATTTTTTTGAATTTGTACACGCTGTTTTCTTTTTTTAAGTTTGAACTGATTATCAACATGAATCACAAATTAGAAGTTGGTTAAAAAGCGCACCATTTCGTGTAAATGGGTTTTCCCCGTCCACAAAACGCGGTATAAATTATAACGAATTTTTACAAGTTTGAATACAGTATTTTCGTCTTCTAGGATCAGCGTAACAATTTGTTTTTCGACTCCTTTTTGGTCACATGATTTTATCTAGCGTACTGATTGGTCGAATATAGGAGTCATGTTCATTGAGACCTACGTGAGCCTAGAATTTTTAAAATGTACTGTAGGTTATCCGAAAAGCATTCGCTTAAGTCCTTTGCCGATTCCATCGGGGCCAATGCAAACTGCGGATGCTCGATTGGGCTGTCTACCAAGACTTTTCGATCGTTGATGGTGAGCCCTGTAGGATAAATATCTAAAATGTTTAGGTTAACTGTTAAATCATGTGGACCAGTTGTTACACAGCTGACTGGTATCAAAATTCTATTCACGAAAAGTAATAATCAACACTCATAACAAAATTCCATTTTTCACTTTTTCGTTTGAAAAAATAAAAAAAAATCCAATTCTTTCGTTTCTATTTTAATTTTCCATTAAAATTGTAGTAATTCAATATTTTGCGTTTTCTTTTGAAATTCTTGTACTGGTGTGGGTAACCAGTTTGTATCCGAGCCGAACGGGACGTCGTATATTGAGTAATGAGAGTCCCCATCTATATACGACGAGTCCCGTTCAGCTCGGTGATAAACTCGCTACCCACACCAGTAGCAAAACAGTACAACGAAAATCCTTAGTTGTTTTATTACTTTTGGTGTTTTGAATTTAGCGCTAAACCATAGCTAAGCTAGCCATAGCTAAACCATAGGCGAGTAGTAACATATATAGGCGGTAGTTCTTGATCTGGAAAGATCTGGCAAGATCAGGTAGACCCATATAGGCTGTATACAGTTAACTTGTTGCCTTATGTAAGCTATTAGCTAAGGTACATACACTGGTGCGGTGTGCAAGCCAAGCTAAACCAAGCAAAGCCAACACATAATTTTAATAATACGGTTTTGCCCTTGTTAGTATAAGCGTGACATCTCTATTTTAAGTTTCTATTAACCTTTGAACCCATTTAAAAAAAAGTTCCGTGAACATATAATTCGTCGTATTCTTACCAGGCTATAAGGTACACAGAGTCTAGTCTATAAAACCGCCTTCTGTATGACCGGTCGGAAAAATCTCCAACCAATGTGTTCAAGGGTTAAGCGAAAAGATTTCTACGAAATCAAGGAGCTCAAAAGTTAACAAAGTGCAAAATAAAGCGACGGGATTGTACTGAATTGATTACCTGACGTTTAGCCCACAGGTTTGTTTCATATTTAACCATTCCTCTACTTTTTGCACTCGATCTGGTTCGGTGACGCATGTTCGAGCATCTTCATCTTTCGTAGGTTTATTTTCGCTGACTACTTCAGAATCGGAACTTGTCTCTAAGACCAACTAAATTGCCCATTATGTAGAAAAACGAAAACTGTTCTTTAGGTTAAAAATCTCAATCAAATTACGGCATAAAATTGAGATAATAAATATAATAATAAAATATGTTTAGATTAAACGCTGAAATAAATTATAAAATAAGTTTACTGCAAAAGTCTATGTATTTTTTTTTTGCTGACTCATAGTCAGGAAAGGTGCATACTTTTTTCTGGAAAAGCTACCGCTTCCGGTGACCGGAAGTGATGTAAATAAGTCGGAAGTTTATTTACAAACAAAAACTGAATTTTTTTTTTGGCCAATGATTGAAAAATATTTTGATCCAAAAATGGGTTAGTTTGATTTGTACTATATTTTAAAACTTATTCCGTATTGAGTTTATTGTCACAGTTGCAAGGCAGTCATACGGTAATCAGAAATTATTGTCGCAAACTTTACGTTAACAATTGCACACAGTATGTGGGCTATGAATCATATTTTAATAAAATATAGTAAATTATAGTACAAATCAAACTAACCCATTTTTGGATCAAAATATTTTTCAATCATTGGCCTATGATATTGAACCGTCCACAGAGTTTGTATCGGTACCCAGGAGTTAAAAAAAACTTACGCTATCAGGCACAATGATTCGATTTCGTCCTCTCATGTTTGGTAGTGTGGTGGTCTTGGCCTTTACTGATTATCAGTTAAACAAAGAACTATGATTTTTAGATAATTTTATTGCGACATATATGACATCATGGGAAGTAGATTTTTCCGAGTATTATTACTTAGTTCAAATGGCTCTATCGACCTTTGCCAACTGAAAACTGGGAGGGTGGCCGATTGAAATCCGGGATCAAGTTTTAGATTTTCGTCCAACTTTAAGAACGGCGCTGCTGATGTCAAAGCCGGGGGTGACAACGGAACCTAAAATTATGATATTCAGTCTTTTTTTTAACGATGGAGACCGTTACAAAAAAGACCAAGATTATTCAAACCCAATTGAAATACAAATAAACAGGTTTTGGCACTAGAGAGCATTTTTCAAAAAGGCATTTCAGAAGAGCAAAATTTTTCCATATTTTTCGTTATAAATTCGTGTTTTTTATCATACATGTGAATTTAAAAAAATCTGTGTTCGTCAGGGCAGAAAAAACAGGAATTTCTTCATCTAGAAAATCCGAAAAACGCCAGGAATTCATGTGCGACGTTGAGTATCTTTCTGAGTACCCTCTTCATTAACAAGAACTTCACTAACAAAATTGTTGTAACAAAACAACACGGACCTTTAAAAATATGAAACATACCATTTATGCAATATAACTGCGCAAAGGGTTATTTTTTTCAAAAAAAAAATATTATAAAAATTTGTAATTTCACCTCTCGAATTCTTTTCTCTGCCTCTTCATCAACCTCGGGTTCTTTTGATTTCCTTTTGCTTTTTGGTAAAAGTAAGTTTTTCGACTTCGTCGATATCCTCCGTAAAATATTCTTCTTATTTCCATCCTCGTCAAATCGCCACTTGTCGAGTAAATTGGCCAAACTTCGGCCTATGTCTTTGCCAAACGATTCCAATTCCTCCACCTCTATTTTCGGCTTAGCATAAGCCCCGGTGATTTGATCATATTTAACCGACATTTAGCAGACAAAAAAAAAACACAAAAAAGTCAAAAAACCAAGAAAAGGTCACAAAAAATACAAAAAATGAGACTCTAGACAGAAAACAAATATGTTAAAATATCATGATATATCATGATAATGGACACTAGGGGCGCTGGACGCACGTTTTGTGCTGGATATGCACAAGAGGATCTAGCCGCCCTAATTTCATGGGCAACCCTCATTTTATCAACAAGCTTGTTGGCTAATTATTTTTTCTTGAAAAAGTGCGAGTTTTAGTTTTTATTTTGGCGAGGAATTACACGCCGTGTGAACTCTAAAAAGTCGAAGCGCAAAATGGATTTTATGTTTATTTTTCAATATTTTCAATTTTCTTAACAAAAAACGCATGGATGAATCATGACTGATTAGTGGTTTAATTCTTAAATAATGCTTATGTTGAGTTTCAACTCAGAAGCTAATTTCTTGTAATAACGCGTTAGTAATATGCGAATGACCGTGAATGTCATATTTGCTGATTATAATGCTAATTTCCGTTAACTATTAATTTACACAACGCTTAATTCATAAAAGAGTTCGGTTACTTCTACCAATTCCAAGAACAAAATTATGATGGCTCATTATAATGATAATCAGTGATAATTGTGACTTGAAACAAAGTTTATTTTATATCGAGATTGTATCATGAATTCGACGCAATCCTCATGTGACGTTAAACGTCTTACAATTGCAAAAATACTTTGTACTATATTTGTGGCTTTCAAATTGAAGTATCGCATAAAATACTGTCATGAATAATTCATGAAAAAGAGCATTGATTTCTCAGTTAGAAAAGAAATCAGAGACAAATTATTATAAAATTCACTGCTATTAGTTTGTTTTGATAGAAAATAAATAAAAATTGGTATACTAAAATTTATATTTTTCAAATACAAGTAAACAAGGTATGATATCTCCTTCTAAAGGCTAAGACTGGTAACCGGTAAAGTTCCAAATCGTCAAACAAAATGGGAATTTTTTCTGCACAGAAAAAAAAAATTAATATTCCGAAAATTCACAAGTAGGATGCTGTATATCCATATATCACGAACTTTGAAGCGATAATTGATAAAAGGACACATTTTTAGGCGCTCGAGAGCATTTTTTCATGGTAAAAATGATCCTTTTTTCTATATGTTTCAAACAAATCCATTTTGTAGACCAAATTAGATTATCTAATAATGCACAAGAAAAGTCACGGAAATTCCTGTCAAAGTAATTATGCTAGAATAAAAAAAGTTTGCTGTAGAGCCAAAAACGATGTTTTTTGTATGTCTCCGTGGAATTTTGCTCTTCAACTATTTTTACACATTTTTTTACGCATTAAGACTCGGTTGTGTCTAAAAATTCCAGAAATTTGACGTTGTGTCTAAAAATTCCGGAAATTTGATAACCAAAAAATAAAGCAAAAATATTTTGCAAAACAAACTTTTTGACGGAAATTGAGCAAACACAAGAGTCAATTTGTAACGCACATTTCATTTTTCTATATATTTATTTTATTGCGAAAACAATACAGTTTTTAATCAAGTAAAAAAAAAGTGTTAACGTGATCTCAATCGCTTCAATTATTTTCTCATTATTAGTTACTCAAGCGGTAACTATTCAGAATGTACTATACAGAAATTAGTAATGTAACGTTTTATTATTTTTATTTTTTACATGTGTAAATACTTCATTTTGGTAATTTAGGTAATAAATAAAGGTGATTCATTTTTTTTGCCAAAACACGAGCAGTCATTACTCACCCGCTTTTTGTCATTAACGACAAGAAAAAAACTGTTGAGAAAAAACACGTGCTACAGGGCTCGGATCACTTCAAAGAAAAAAAATAACGGTTTTTGAAATCTTTCAGAGAAAATATTTTTTGACATCGTGGATTTTTTGGTGATGAAAATATAGAGAAATAGTATATATCGAGCAGACTGTAGTTGTGACGTTTTTTTTTATCGATTTGGGTTGGGCACGTTTGCCCTCGGGTTACTCATCACCGACTATTCGGATTTGCTCAGTAACATGACGCCTAAGATAATGAATATCATTTTCCGCTCATGATTTTTAATTTTTTTTCTTCTCTTTTTTTTCTTTTTGGACGTCCCAAACACATTTATTGCTCGCTTTTTTTTGTTTACTCTTTTGACTTAGTCTGATCGATTGATAATCCGATAATAAGACACACATCGAAAGAAAAAAAAACGCTTGAGAGAACTCAATTTTTCAAATATATATATATAAATTTAATTGGAGAAGGACGGGGTTTAAAAAATGCGAAGGCAATCGGATGCGCTCCAATTGGAGGGTATGAAATCCCAACAGGCCAGATCAGCTTCAAGAGGACTCGCACCTGAAACGGAGACTAGGGTAAGTCGAGATTTTTTTTAACTTTTTTTTTTTAACTCCCAGGGGAATTGCCAAAACATATCTACAGGGGAATTCCGTGTCTTACAGGCACACGGCTTGAAAAAAATGCTCTAATAATGGTCAGAATTATCTGAAAATTTGTTTAAAACGACTTTTAATCGGTAAAAAATCTTTGGTTCTGACATTAATCTACAGAATATCTCCAAATACAAGAATATCTCCAGATAATACAAAAAAATCAATAGAACGATAATTTTTAGAATACCCAAATCTGGAAATACCGGCAAATTTTTTTAATTTTTAAAAAACTGTTCCCTAAACGCTTAAATTGCCTTCCCTTGGGAGTTAATCCTGAAAAAAACTTTCACAGCTTGGATTTCGCTGCATAGTGCATGAAAATTTTACTGACGAGATCAAATAAAAAAAAATGATTTTCATATTCGAATTGTAATTGCTTCGTTTTTTAAACGGAAGTAAATATGCCTTCAATACGAAATGTTTATTCTTGGGTTTTTCCTGGGTGGAATTTTCATGCACTACGCTGTGTATGGAAAAGTTCGGTTATGTCTAATTTTTCCTAAAAGAAAAACAGAACAACAAAAAATCTTCGATTTCATGAATCATGATTCCATAATTTTATGATTTGCCTTAGGGCGTAAGGTCAATTTAGGCCTGGTCTCATTATTGTTATCATAGCTAAAAAGCTATGACAAAACAGTTGAATCGATTTATTATTTTGTATTTGTACACCGAAGAAGCCCTTTAGGAATTAATTCACATAACCGAATTTTTTAGTCTCACCCTACTGTTACTGCCCTAATTTTTATGTCGTGTGTGCAATGAACCGGCTACATTTTTATGTTTACGTTTGGTTTAAAAAATTATGACACCTCGTGGCTTGCTTATGTGATCTATGTCGCAATCTTTGGGTTTGTTAACTGAAGATAATATGTTACAATCAGTAAAAAAACATACAAATTAATTTGAATTGTATAATGAATTGTATATGAATTCGACGCAAACCCCCACAAAAAACAAAGCTGCAATCGTAGAAGTAATGGTATTATTCAAATGATGCAGCACGTCCTACAAAAATTATTGCGTCAAATTCATAAGTAATCCCTTGTAGCCATTGCAAGAAGATCGAGATTTTTTGACTTTGAAAAAACAGATTTTTTTTTGTATAAACTTTGACTTTCGTATTTGAACTTGCTCTAAATTATTTGTAATTCATAAAAAAAATTTTGGCATTTCATAATTTTTTTTTTATCTTTTTGAAATTTCTTGATTTTTTCTTGAATTTCCTGATTTTTTTTTTTTGATTTTTTTGAAATTTCTTGAACTAACTTAAAATAACAGGACATTACTTCAAATTATTTCTAAATTTTCTACATTTCATTGTATTTTATGATGTGTTTGACAGTCGTTCAAGTTCTATGTTTTAAAATTAATTTGCCAAAACCTTTTATGCCAGACTCTAATGATTTCGTATGGGTAATTAAAAGTCGTTTGAATTCGACACTTTCAGCAACCATTTAGTTTATATGATATAGAGAAAGAATTTTGACGGCTCATATCGGGATTGTTTAATTCAATTTTGTGTTTCACAATTTTTTAATGACAGTTTTTTTATTTTTTTTCATCAATTAGTGACACAAAAACTCAGAGTTCTCCTTGATAATGTCAATTCGTGAGTTAACGTAACACCTGCGCCCGTTTTTAATCTTTTGGACGTGTCTAATTATTCCAATAAGTATATCACATCGAAATGGTCGGGTCGGTTTTATTCCCAAGAAAACGATTTTCGATGAAATGTTTTTTTCCGGGAAATTCGCTGAGAAAATTTTTCCCTGATAAACCCCTTTACTAAAAAAACTTTTTCCTTCAATGACCTTTTCTTCGAAAACTTTTCCCCTCATAAGGCTCATATGGCTAGATTTTATTTTTGATTGAAAAAATACGGTTTAAATTTCCCCTAAGGTGCCTAAGGTGCTGCGTCTATAGAACTCGAGATTTCATTGTATTGTTTTATATTCGAATGTTTTGACATGGACACCCCAGTGGTTTATATAACTTTTACTAGACTCCAGTTTTGTCTATAATATATGTCAAATTTAATATTAGACACCCAGTCAAATGGGTGCCCCATAAACTTTTATGAACTCAAGAAAAATGATTTAAATCACTGAGTTCTCAGTTGCAACTTCTCACTGTAATTAAAATATATTCTGGTGCTTTTTACATGTGACAATACAACTAAACTAATTTTATTGGTTATGAATCACCACCTTATCATTTAAGTTTCTAACTCCCAGGAATCATTCAACAAAATTTGAATAATGCAAAAGTAGACGATGACGGTGTATTTTATTCAAAAGCTATATAAAAATAAAATAATGAGGTAAAACAAAACATAAACTTTTCGTTTCCCTCTTAACCAATCAGCAGCAAGAATTTAGCACAACATGAAATACGGGCACTTAATTGGTCGGTAAAATCCCACACAGTTGAAATCGGAGTTTCTTTCTCTCGAATCAGCGCGCGCTATCCGACACGATTGTTATCCCGCTTTCATCATTCCTGAGTGTTATACTACAAGCCAATTTGGCCTTGAAAATATTGCATCTTAAAATTTTTAATTAAAAATATTTCTCATCCGAAATCTGCCTAACTTAATTATTGTTGAACCAACCTATCGTATTTCTCGTAATCTAATATTTAAAATTTCAATCAGGTCATATGAAAATAAAAGTAGAAATTCTGATGAATGATGCGATATATATGCGGCACTTTTATTTATAAAATTACATCATTAATAGAAAAAAACTATATAACGTAAATGTTAAGCTAATAATACAGTTTCTAACAGAGGTAACCGATCAAATTTTAAATTATGTTCTCGTATTTTTTTAAGTTATCGAAAATTATAGCATAAATTAGCCGAAATGTCGTTTGTTAAAGAATTGCACCGGAAAAAACTTTCCAGCATAGAGAAGGATTACTTCAGGGTTTGAAACAAATAGGATTTTTCTTATCCAAAATATTATAAGTATATTTAATCAGCTTTTAATTTGGGAATTTCATGGTCATTGGAAAAATATATCCGGCCATCATTTACAGATCATTATTCGCGTCTCGTAAAATGGAAGTGATAAATTGGGAATAATTGAGTATAATACATTTTTGAGGAAAACAAAAATGGACGAAAAGTAAGTTTTTTTTTATAAAAATAGAGATAAAAATCACCAAAAGTCACGTGGGTATTCAGTTTACAAATTTCTTTAATTTCATTGGTTGGCGTTGTTTTGGCGTCTTTTAAAATTGTCGAATATGACAAATGTCGAATACGACGATATATTTATGTATTTTGTGTGAAATGTGTCTCAAAATTTTAGTAAAACGAATTCAAAAACCTTTCTCGTAACCTTAACCAATAAACGCTACAAGATAAAATTCTTCCATGATTTGGTTATGAAAATACATTCTTGTGTATTTACAAGATGAAGAGTCCATTAGGTACGTTCCAATTTTGGTGTGAAAATGGGGTGGCACGTTTAGGCGCAATTTCAAATTCGTGACTTGCGGGTTAAATATCATAAATATATATAATTTATGTGAGTTATAAGAAATAAAACTGAATTTTCCCCAAGGGGCCCCATTTCGAAACTAATAGCGTATGGCGGGTTTCAGGGCAAAAGCTGAGTAGTACGTAACCATTTTCGGTTAAATGTGGCAAAAGATGACATAAATGGTCAAAATTTGTGATTGTAGCCCGTTTTGTAGGAGTAAGACTGTAAGAAGCTGAATGAAAAGCCTATTCGTCATGCAATTTACGCTTGAAAATCGTTTCGACCTGACGCGACACTTTTTCATACAATTTTCATGACATATGTTTTATCGCAAAAAAGGCGCTCAGAAGTCATTTTGGATATGGCCTGTTACTGTAAATGACAAAGCGAGAAAAAAGCGTAATAAAAAATAAAATAAAAAAATATCCGAGCGAGTTTGTTTGGATAATTAAGAGGAAAAAACAAGTGTACTTTGATAGAAATCTAAATTTAGAAAACCACGAACCGGTAACTTATTATTAATTTTTGTTTTTGTTCAGTATGCTGAAGGCGCTAAAAGGTCTCAGAGAAAAGAGTACTTTACCAACGCTTGACGAAAATAATGATCAGGGCCGGTTGAAATATTTTTTTATGTTCAAATAAGAAAAAAAATAATATTACATATTATAATGTCCTGACCTCATGAATATGGGATTGGACCTCTAAAAATATCGTGGTCAAAAGTTATTCACGATTAAAATTCAATGTGGGCATATGTTCACGCACTAATCAGCCCCGTGTTAATTAAAAATAAATTTTTAATTTGTTAAGAAATTAATAATTTCTGCAAAAAATTCTAGAATTTATCGACAATAACGCGGTTTTAACTTCAATTTGCGTCGACGTAGGTTAAAAAATGAATGACTGTAATTAATTTCACCCTTCGTGAGGATATCCAATAAAAAAAGCCCGATTTGGTCCGAAATTTGATCCGTAAACTGTAAAAGCCAATCAGCCGCCGACAATAACATTTTTTAAACCTACGTCGACGCAAATTGAAGTAAAAAACGCGTTACTGTGCTGGGATCTTGAAATCGACCTGGCCACACAACGCATAACACATGACTGCAGATGATGTTATTTATCCCATTTACATGTATTGCGTAAGATTTATGCATTAAGGTAATCATGTTCTATCTAATAATTTATTAGTAATAATGTTTCGAGCAAAATTTCCGTGTACTGCATAATATTTTTGTAATTACGTAATCTCATTTTCTCTAAATATGCTTTCCCTTCAGAACATCAATAATATCATATTAATATTCAGACCGCTTATTACTTATGCTAAAGTTAAAAAAAGCATACTTTACTCCAATATGTTTTCTCATTCATAATGAAATATTTTTTGCAAAATTAGTAAAATTGGTCATTTTTTGACCGATAGTCTCGAATAAAAAATGAAGTTTTGGTGAACGATGGGCATCCAAAAGGTTTATAAGCCATAAAGGTGCTGTATACTAAAAGCCACGTTAAAAAACTAGTATTTCAGTTATTTTGTCCCGTACAACCCCTTTAGCATTTGCTTTTTTTTCAACATATAATTTCTATCTTTTTTCCAACTAGATTACCAGATACATTTCTTACCGATATAGGATGAGATGAGAAAAAATCTCGTTTTGTTGAGAAGATTTAGAAATATTGACTTACCTTATACATGTTACCCAAATTAGTCTGATAGACGATTCAAAAGGTATGAGTTTCTTTGATGCAACCCATATCATATGGCCCATATGCTTGTACCGTTAATCTTAATCCGCTTCGTACAGCTTGTTAACCAGTGGTTTTCTAAAGAAAAGTTTTTTTTCCTGGAATTTTCCAACAAAAAAAAGGCGATTTTATGTTTTTTTATCGGTCAAACAATTGTACTTTTTTATAGAAATTAATTTTATGATTTATTCGGTTTTATGGTTTTATCGATAGTTTAATCGCATATAACCCCATAGACTTTAAGGTGACATAAAATTTCAACCGGTAATTACCGGTAAACATCAGTTATCTTGTGAAAAAATACGGTCAGATTCATGTTTTCTGCGTTCAGTTTACCCCCTTTTTTGCTAAAACGTTTCAAAGCCGGAATAAAGTATATTTCACAGTTTTTGAGTAATAAGTCATACTATAAGAGATAATCTAAAGTGGTAAATTAAGAAATATCTGGTTGATTTAGTCGGGTCTAACCCCCATAGACTCTAGGGCGGTATGAAATAAATTCAATCCGTGGTTTAAATGCACTCGTTAATATGAATAATCAATAGAGTTAAAAGTAGCTTTAGAATCGTGACAGGGCGAAAGCTTTTCGGAGGCCATTTAACAGCTAATTGATGCATTTTGTTTTTTCGTATATATTTCCAATATTGGCGCTCATTTATATAGAGCCTTATTTATTTCACCTCAATGCAAGAAATATAAGTTTTGTATTATTTTTGTATATTTTCAGAGTGCGTGAAATTATAAAAGAAGGTCAATTCGGGGCGTAATGAGAACATATACAAGTTGGCTGCTGATATTAATTCCATAAAATGGACCTTTTTTAATTTAATTATAGTTTTCAGAGAATATGGTTGGAAAAATATAACCTGAAGGTTTGTTAAAGTGTGGTCAAATATCTTCTACAAAAATAAAATTGATAAGAGCCTAATAGTAAAATCATGTTGTGTGTTTTATTTGTGTTTATAAGGTCATCTGCATTGGGTAAAAAAGACACACAGAAAAAGAAAACAAAAATTGAAGAAAACACATTTTTGATGAAAATGATTTTTGGCTATTTGGTCATATCATATGATACGAAAAATATAAAAATAGATTGGAATCGAACCCATAACCTCCGGTGCGAAAAATGGAATAAAATTTCGGATTTCTCTAAACATACGTAATGTTTATTTTATATGAACATATTCATATAGCCTATATGATATAGGTAGTTGCGACTAGTCATGTACTAACTACGTTTTCTACAATTTTTTGAAAATTAAGCTAAAATTACTTGGCTGCTTTATATCTGGTTCATTAATTAGCAAAGTCCCGTAATTGAATAGCGATTTTATTTAAAAAGAAACCGAATTTTAATTAATATAGACAACCATTATTTTTTCTGTTCAATCTGGTTTATTTCCCAAAATATACAATATATATGCATATTAGGTTGAAATGTTTATTAATTGGATTTTAGGATTTCGTGGTTTTATTTCAGAGATAAGACTGACGAATGCCGAAGAGAAATTTTTGTCTTAAACTTTATTTTTTATCAAACTATTATGGGTAACATGTGCTTTATAAAAATATAAATAAAACAATTATCATTTTTTCAATGGGTGTCTTTTAATCACTTTAGATTAAATATTTATTTAGGATAATCCTAGTTTCGGATATAATTTCGTATTTTAAATCACATTGCAGTCCACTACACATTTACGGTATATAATATACCGTATATTATATCATTGATATAGTTCACAAAACTGTACGGAAAAATGTGAATGATATACTTTTTGCCAATAATGTCGACTTTTCATTGTAGCCGTTAAAGTTGAAAATTTCTAGATTTTTCGTACGTTATCAATAATTATGAACTTGGAAACACCGCCTAGATTTCATACGCAAATGACTTGATAACAATGTGCCTAACAACGAAAATTAAGATTATGTTATTCCTAAGGTGGTTACCACTCTTAATGGTGTAATATCAAAACTTAAAATCGACCAGATTTGAATACAAATAGTCAATAATGCTTATTACGGCACGGTTTCAATTGGTATAGCTAAGACCAATTTCAAACCGAGCCTTAATAAGAACCTTATTGACTANCATCGAATTTCGATAAAAAGTCGACATTATTGGCATAAAATAATATAATGAGCGTCGCATAGGTGTCAAGCCGGCGGTTTATTGTTGACGTTTTGTTGTATTTTCCGTGACATGATGTAATCTCACTTTAAGATAAATGTGCCATAAGGAGAACATGAATAGTAAATTAGAAGGATTAAGATTATTCCCGAAACCCCTGGTGTTAAAATATAAGGTAGAAAAAATGAAACTGGTTGATTTTATTTATGCATTTACTTAATAGAGAAATGATATTGGGTTTGGCCAAATACACCGCGGTGCACCGTTCACTGTTTTAAATCAAACATTAATATGTGAGCTTGATAAAAATAGGTCTTTATTGTACAGTTAAAAAAAGTTTAATTATTACAGAAAGAAACCCTCCAAATAAGGCCCTATTATAATTTATGTCTAATTATCGACTGGTAATGGGGAGAGAACCCAACGGTTAGTTTACCAAAAAATTTATTTAAAATGTTGAAAATTGTAGAATTAGCTGTCTTATATATATATAGACTTCTAAACTACGTCAATTTCCTGTACGGAAGCCAAACGACGAATTTCAAAAATGTTTTAGAATAAGATAAAGTGCGTCAGCTGAGTAATGGGTCTATTGTATGTCAAATTAAAAAAGTTGCCGTCTTTTTATTCTAGAAAATAATACGGCGCTGTTTCATCGTTCTATCAATTTTCTAGAATAAAAAGGGCAAGTTTTGGCTTTGATACAATATATAACGGGGTACATTACTGCAAAACAGTTTTTGACCGGAAATTGGCATCGAAACTCAAACTTGAAAAAACAATTGTCAGACTAAGTTATAAGTATGGATTTGAACTACAAATGATATACTCGTCATCGTATGACCGGTATTTGGAATTTCAAGTTCAATGACCAAAAATACTTTTAAAAGTTCGAACCCATACTTACGACCTGGCGGGACCAGTGTTTTTTCTAGGTTAGGACGAGTTAAAATAAACGACCATGGCCGACACTTTGAGGACCAGTCACGATAAATTATAAATCTGACATTTTACGCCGTTTTAGACATAAAATTGATTTTTTTTTTCGTACGTTCTTTTTTCGTGCGGTGTCTTCAGATATTTTATATTTTTTTGCTAACTGGTTTGTGTTGCATTAGAATTAAATCCGTTGTTTTAATGTGTCACTTCTTTCGGTTGTTGTCATGCGATTATGTGTTTTAGATGAACTGACATAATCCTTTCTTCAGATTTGCCTCTGTCTAAACTTTATATTATTTTTTTTCGTGTTATTTTTGTGTACGAGTTTTTTCATTATTAAACTATGTTAGCTGCTTAGAGAACTATGAATGCAAGCCCGAGTTTACCTAATTACGGTCTCATTCGTGGAGGGAATAAGCAAATAACATTTAAAAGGCGATATTTGTGTTGTTTGAAATTGTTAGATTTAAGTCGAGAAAAAAAAACGAAACTCTACGAAAATAGTGGATTAGGCATTCTTACAGATGGCTAAAGAAATTAACTGGTGCTTTAAGTTTAAGTCGAATATCTAGAATAACACGATTACACAGTGCAGTATGCGTAGTTGAAAATGAAACTTTTCGAGAAATTTTGAAATAGCAATTGTATGTTGTGAAAACTTTCTAGAAAGTAAGAAATTTCTTAAACAGTGTTCAATTTTCCGATTAGTCACACTGTATAACTCATACATTTGGACTCATTTTTTTTTTGTAAGAACGCATCGAAATGACAGAAATACATGTCTTAAATAAATTATATAAATTTTAGAAACTTGAGTAGTTTTAATTTTATATAATATTTTTTGGAAATTCAAATTACCTTATAGGAACCAAAAGACTAAAAAACCTACCAATATTTGATTAGGTTTACAGTCCTAAACGTGGTTTTTGTTATATCAGATTAAAATGTCGGTCGAATCAGATGCGCGCTTAACTCGAAGCTAACAACGCGAAAATTTCCCTGTCCGCCAAGACAGTGCAGTACAGACCGAGTGGTGTCAACGGGTTAAACATAAGGTCTAAGTGAGTGTCGGCACATAACCTGCTCGCCTTTTGCTTCAATTTATTGTTTTTTTTTCTGGGAACTATTTAAAACTTGACTAGATTTCAAACCCATGTTAGTCACATATGCCACCGGCAGAGTTTGGACACATAAATCAGCAGTTTTCGAGAGAACAGAAAGAATTTCGAAGGGCGTCCAGTCTTTTGCTAAGTGCCGATGACCGGAAAACCAAAAGATCAGATTCTAAGAATAGGAAAGTCAATTACACTTTTTTACTTAATACCTCCGATCCCGTTTTTAATATCCTGCTGCGGTCCCGAAAGTGCCGTATGACACTGTTGCTTTTAACTAAAGGGTGAGGCCATGTCTAATTATTCCAATAAGTTAATAAGCCAAAAACAATGGGATAAGTTTGTTATGTTTATTGGAATTATTAGACAAGGTCAATTGTGCGTAGTATGAAAGTATAAAAGTATGAAAAAACGGTAACCGGATGTAAATTTCCGATTAATCGGAAATTAATTTTAACAGCCATAATCGTGTTGGACATATCAAACGTATTTCGAGTTTTTAACGAAATAAAGGATAAAGTGCCGTATGGCACTTTCGGGACCGCGGGAGTTAACGTCTTGAGGCATATAAATATTTCCAGACAATATATATTGATAAAATATACAATTAGTCATTGAGTTTTTGTAATCATTCTGAAACAGAAATTATCATTGATTGACTTAATTCCAGAGAAACTCGGTAGCTGGCGATTTTCGCCGATCAAATTTACGTATATCGAGTGAGTCCAGCTAAGGGTGTTCACAGTGGCTTTTGATAGGGTATACAGTATACCGTATACTCCACATTGTGGAGTTTATGGGTTTAAACTTTCATTACACTTTTTATGTAAAGGTACGTAAAATTACAGTTATATTTTGGATTAAAAACCTCTCGCAGTCAGAGAAAATTGCATTAGTCTATGTGAAATAAATGTAGTTAATAAACTTAAGGCTTGCGAATCGAAGCCAATTGTTAGCATATTTTTTAGTATTTTTCTGACAATCGCAAATTTTGAAAGCTTTTAACACCAAAACGAAAGTGTTTGGACTAAAGTGGTATATGCAAAAATGTTCCCTTTTGTACCCGTTCGAAAAACACCATTATAATGAGACTGTCGCTTTAAGGCTTTGTAATTGCCTTTTTTCATATTATGAAAGCCGAATGGCGAAAGTCAGGGGACGCAAGATCGCACCGAGGCCTTTCCGAGATAAGGCTTTTGGACGATATTCCAAGAAAACGTTTCTCGCGGAATTTCTATTTTTCTTCGATAAAGTTTTTCCGAAAAAAACGTTTTCTTGGAAAAATCACGGAGCCAACTCAGAAACGCTAGTGTGGACACCCTAGAGTAGCACTACTCGCGACCGAAAGACTTCTGGGTCCCGTAGATTGTCCCGGGCCGAGCGGCCGCCAACCGATCCGACGAAAAATGAATCCGATGACGATTATCTTTATGAAACCGACGGATATAGGAACTGAGCTTATCATTGCACTCACGACTACTTTTTTCACGAATTTCCTTTTTTTTACTTATCGTTTTTAGCGCACATTTCAACAATTATCATTTGAAAAAAATGAACGTAATCGACGTAGTTTGGTTAAATCACGAAATTCGAGTCAATCAAGTGGACGATCTGTAAGCTCTGGAGAAAGTAAGTACATATTATTGATTTCGAAAACTTGTCAATTTTTTTTGTGAAAAATACTATAAGGACTCTGTATTAGGAAGGGAATTATTATTATGATTCTTAAGGTCGGAGATTTACGTCCGGTTTTGGGCTCCAAGGTCATAAGATCTTTTCAGAATGTTTCTAGAATCTTGAATCTGAATGTTTTTTATGTGCGTGGCCGAAAGCTACTGACTGGACGGTATAAAAAACAACCAATTGTTGACAAGTTTTTTAAAAAATTCTTGAATTCGCAATCTGCGACATTTCACTTGTCAATAATTGGTCGCTTTTTATACCGAGCAGCCGGTAGTCTAAAAATTCTAAAATTCAATGACATAATTTTTCAACTCATACATATATATAACCAGTTTAACCTTTGAACACATATTTAAAACAGTTCCCTAAACACATCGGGCGGAATTTTTTCCGCCTCATCGCTCGTTGTGTTCTAACCTATTTTTTCCTTCAAAAGTGCTAAAACATTTATTAAAATGAAACACCATAAAAAACAATTTTATATGCCCGGGCGGAAAAAAATCCGCCATATGTGTTTGAAGGTTAACCCGTATATCACGAATTTGAAAAAATGGAAAAACAAGAAACGAACTTTTCAACGAGAGAGGTTAAAAACGCAAGGTTTTCATGTCAAAACCTGAATAGCAGCGCTATTGAGGATTTTTGACGATTAATCATTTTCTATGTTAATGAAGTCCTGATATAAAACCCTATTTAACTTATATGAAAATATTGATAAAATATATTTAAAATATACGCAAATAACGCTTCGAACTAAGGCCGGTTATATTTGTTTTATAATATTTTTGTAAGACGTCATATTGAGAATAAGTGACCTCAAAGTGAAACTTAAATTGGTGAGATGAGAATCAGAACATTAATTCTGGGTATAACAATGACGCTGTCAGTATAATGGAATTCAAGGTCAATATTTACCACTGTATAATTTACTTAACTATTCTAAGTATGAGTCATAAGCGTGACCCGCTAACACCCCTTTTTTGACACGCGATGATACTTCAACGCGCCATTATGCGTTAACGCGCCTTATGCGTAATCTGTTATTCCCGAACAAATGTTTCCGGGACAAAATTAAACTCCCCATTATCGTCGTAGAGGATTTAATTTTATTTTCGAGGGAAAAAATATGTAAAAAAATGTGTACAAAAATACGTAAAAATATCTAAAAATTTTAAGGAAGTGAGGGCCTTTTGTTTACAAATAAAACTAAAAATCAGAACCTTGAGTCTTAGAAATATTTTTTGCCGATTCATATTTAATTTATACAGGCGTAATTGTTTTGAGCATTTTTGGTAATACAAAATTAATTTTTGATGTGTTATTTGATTGTGTTATTTTTTTATCATTGAAAAGAAATTGAAATTTCAAGGTCGGGAATCTCGCGGATTTTCCGATTTGTCGTGTTTTTCGTAATTTCTTTTTAATCGGACATGTTTTTCAAAAATCGGAGACAACAGTTTTCTGCCCCATGTTTAAGCAGACCCTTTTACGAAAATAACCACTCAATAGCATTACAATTGTAAAACTAGATAAGATATCCGATTTGTTTTTTAGCTGGTAGGCCTGTGGTGATATTTTTGGTTTGATCAGTTAGCTGTTGCGTCTTAGTTTCTTTTTATCTAGAAATAAGTACTCCTTCACTGAAAAAAAACTTTTCTTTTTTCGGGTTTCTTCCGGCGAAATTCTGAGTTTGATACTCCTCATTTGATATAAAAAGATATTAGGTAACAAAATTGGATTTTCAAGTCAGACATGAATATGAAAAAAGGCGACATGAAATAAACTCAAGATTAATTTTTCGCCGTCTCGTATCAGAATTTTTATTATTAAACGAGTGTGTGTGTGTGTATATATGGGTGCGCGTCCGTCGTCACCGCCTTTCTAAAATGATATTCTTGCACTTGGGTTTTGCGTTTTTTGGGTGAGCCGGTGATATCAAAGCCTCTTGTGTCGACGAAAACTTCCGACGAGTTGTGTGTGTGTGTCTTTTTCGGCGAAGCATGATTAATTCAAAAATGTCGAAATTGTAGCAGCACGAGAGAAGAGAAGAACTTGCCCATGGGCAGCGTTGCGATTTGTAGGGTATACCGAATTTGAGCAAAACAATTGACAAAAAAATAATAAAACAGAACTTTGTAAATTTCTTTATATTTTTGCGATTAACCTTTGGAGACCGGTTAAGAAAAAAGCGGCGAATTTGGGAGTTTTTGGGCCGATTCTAGACTTTTTCTAGACTTTTTCCACGTTTTTTTTTCGAGAAGAGAACTTTTTTTCTTTTTTTTTCTATTCTCTCGGTCATGTCCGAGAGTCCGGGAAAGCCGGCGCGTGACCCGTCGAATATGATCAATGACGATTTGCGAAAGCGGGTTATTGATCCGGCAGGAAGACGAACGAGCGTTGAACACCGCCGACCCAGTTTATCCATTCTATCACTCGGCGATTTGAGCATCCGAACAAAATCAGAAGATTCATTAAGTATGTATAAGTCTTGAAAGGATCTTCCCCCCGTCTCGCTTCTTCTCCTCTTTCTTTTTTTTTGGTTCAAAAAACCGGTTATTAGTAGTTTGGTCAGCGGTTCATTGTAGTAAATGAATCGACCAGAAGAATGGTTGAGTCGGTCAAGTTTATTGTCGGTGAGTTCAGATTATTATTTTTTTCTTTTTGGAGAGAAATAATGTAAAATAAAATTCTGATTATTTTTTACGCTGGAGAGGTGAGGTGTTTTCGTTTAAAAAAAATCCGTAAAAAAATTCGGTTAAAAATCCGTTTGTGCTAAAATCAAATTACGATACATTTAGCGTGTTAAAAATAATCCCTATTTAAAATAACAGTGTTAAAATTGCGGGTTAAAAAGTGTGTTTTAAACTCGTCTTTGCCAAGATGAAATTTTAGTAAAAAAATCCGTTTTTAAACTATTGGTTTTAAAAGAATATTAACATTATACATTTTTCGCTTTAAAAATTCCGTGTTAAAAATTACGTTTTAAAATTTTTTTTCATGTTAAGTTTCATGATTAGAAATTTAGTCTTAAAGTGTCATAAAATGATCGATAATTAAATTCTTTTAATAACTAATTTACATATTACATATATGTACACAAAAGAAGTTATATTTAGAACGTAAAATTTATTTATGGAATAATTTACGTAAGTTCATACGTATGTGAACTTTTACATAAACATTTACGGTTGTTCACTTTTTCTCGTGAAACTTTCACTTGACTACAAATTAAGTTAAGAGAGAGAGAGAGAGAGATTGACCATATGAAGTGCCATATTTAACCCAATACGACCATATTATAATATATTTGACCATATTTGGATTTGATCCTAGGGCTACAAACTTTTACAAAAAAGTTATGCAAAAAGGTGAACAAGTGTGTTTATTAAATATTAAAGCAATACATAAATAGTCTTATGTTTTTGATAATTACAGACCATTTTCCCACCGCGGTTTTCCAGAAATTAAGTTTTTCGAATTTTATCGCAGAATAATTAGATCATCTACCTGCTTAAAGTAACATCCAATTTTTCCGCCTACGCACTACCTTCTTAAAGTAACAGTTCCGGCTACCTGCTCAAAGGAAACTAAAAAATGGAACAATAAAACTGTTTCTTTAAGTGGAACGTTTACTTTAAGCAGACAGTGCGTAGGCAGAAAAACTGAATGTTACTTTAAGCGGGTAGGTGGTGTATAAATTTTATAGAACAGCTATTTATATAGAAATTTTTTAAAGGTGATTAAAACTTTGACAATATCACATGTTATAATATGTTAGTTGATTAGCTTCATTGTAAATATTTTCTAGAATTAAAAACCGGAAAAGGGGGCCTTCCGGTCTAATGGAAGTGATGTAAACTTGTTCGGCGGATATTTTAATTGTGCCGTCCTACACTGATTTAAATGTCGCTGATTCTCGCGGAATATTATTTCAAAAACTCATGTCATATTGCCGGGATTCATATAAAAAGTTGTGTGTTAAAATATTTTTGTTCAAACATTTCTTTGAAATTTTGTGTTAGAAATGTTCTGATAAAAAATGAGTTAAAAAAGAATATTATAAATCGTTGTTAAAAATTGTGAAAAAATCATGTTGGAAAGTTTATGTTAAAAAGATCGCGGTAAAAATTTGGTATTAAAAAGTTAGTATAGTGTGATCGAAAGTTAGTGGTAAAAAAGTATTAAAAAGTAAAACAATGGTTATAAGGATTCCAGGTGCGGAATTTCAGTAATGTTTGTACCGGGCACAACCTGTTTTTCCGGAAAGACCGAAAAAGGAAAATTTTCCGTGCTTATGTTTCTCAATTTTGTCCGCGTTCAGCTTTCTCCGTGTTAATATTTTTCCGGTTTCTGCCAAATCGTGGTCTCCAATTGATATACAGAAAGATTATCTTTCACAGAGGGTAGTCTAATTCCGGGACATATAATTCTAGGAGGCTTGATTCAATTACGGGACGTTTTTTCTTAAAAAAATTGAAGTCAAATTGCGTGACATAGGGCACTTTTGATTAAAGTTGCAAAGCGTCCCCGTATTGGACTAGCCCCTGTATAAGGAAGTATCCTTATCAACGGGGGATACATAATCAAAAACAGACTCGTAAAAATTGATGACCGCGGGAATCTTCATATTTCTCAATTATCGCCAATTAATTACTTTTCACCAACTATTTTTTCTTTGTTCTTATTTTTGCGTACATTTTTTTTTATTTGGGACAAAAAGAGACAGTTGTCGGTCATGACCGATTCTCCAGACGATTCGCCGATTTTTGGAATGTCTGACTCCGAATGGCGCCCCAAAAATAATTATTTTGAGCGATCGCCGATTCTAATGAGAACCGGTTAGTTCAAATTGGCTAAAAAGGTGACATACGAGTTAACTCTTGCGGTTACGATTTTTATACCCTATAAAACGAAACTATAGTAAAAACGTATCAGAAGGCAAATATGGACAAACTTCCGAACTATGTGTCAAAAGGTTAATTCCGGTTAAACTTAATACGATATTTTTAACGCGTTTTTCGGAATATCGCCTATAATAATTTCGTGCAGAAAAGTTTTATGTTAAAAAATAAATTTCCTGCAATAAATTTTAGTCTTAAAATATTGGTGCTAAAAAGAAAAGAGCTTATAGAATATGAACCATATTATATCGTGCTAGAAACTATCGTGTTAAAAATCGGCACCGCGGCATCTCGCAGAAAGAGTTTTTCGTCTAATTTTCGCGAAAAACCAAAAATGGCAGCAATATGCTCTGATGAAGCATTTTTGGCGAAATTCTTCTTCCGCAAAAATCGACAAATGGCTTCCTCTGCCAGAAGCTTTTTCTGCAAGATGCCATCAGGCCTTAATAATCCGTGTTGGAAAGTGGGGCATGTTTTTTTGTGTTGAATATATTGGCAATATTATATTGCTTTTTACATTGCACGCTTTCTAGATTTATTATGTTCAGTGGTCTTGAATTGTTTGTTTTTAGTCGAATAATTTGCTTGTTTATTTTTTCAACTAAAAATCGATATTATTATGGATAGTGTTTACGACAGCATTATGGAAAAGTATGGGAAAACTGCCCCACGAGTCTCGCAAAGTGTTCTAATTGCTCGCCTTTTAGATGGTAGTTTTGATCTTTAATTTGCCTGAACTTGACTTTCACTTCGCTTAACCTTTGAACACATATTTAAAACAGTTCCCTGAACACATCGGACGGAGGTTTCTCCGTCCCATCTATCGTTGTGTTCTTACCTACGTAATTTTNTTTTAATCATGAGCAATTCGATAGTCCTGAATCGAATGAGCATACTCTCGAAAGCTCTCCGACCACCCTTGGACATTTTTTGGTCGATTTGACCACAAAACCACAAATTCACAAATGGTTAACCCGATGACGTACGTGGTTCATTTTTCACAGGCTAGTGGGCCGTTAACTACTTAAAATTTTTGGAAAAATATGACGGAAAAAAAGTGTGCCTGAAAACTATTAACTGCAAATAACCTCTATTTTGAGGTTTCCCAGCTCCAATAAATGACTAATTAATAATCTTTACGGAAACATTTATTTTTATCTGTTTTCTGACTTTGTAAACGATTAATCTATGTTAGTTTTCACTGCCGTTACATTTAATAGAATGAAACACCATAAAAATGTATTTTTTTATGCCCGGACGGAGAAACCTCCGTTATATGTGTTTGAAGGTTAACCCCTAAACACGAACTTGCGAAGTTTCACAACTTGCAGTTGTCTTGGTAATAGCCACTACTAAATAAGATGACACTCAAAACCAACATAAACAGATTAATTGGGTAGCTTTGAATAAAAATAGATTAATTCTTTTGATTTTTAATTTTTAACTCCTGAAGTGCGTGAGACTTTTTTCCGCGAGATCGTTACGTGGTGCGCGATAATACGAAAATACATAATGAAAATCGACCGCTGTTGCGGCAAAAAATCTCTCGCGCTCCAGGAGTTCAAAACTAAAAATCAGAAAAAAGGGTCGAGAAATCCGTGTAATCTAAAAAAAATTCACCATTAACTTAACCTTCACATGCTTTTCAAGAAAAATTGCTTAAAGATGATGAAATAGTTTATATTCCTTACCGTCAAATTATGACGGTTTTTGGTGTGGAATTAATTGTGTTTAAATAAATGGCAAAAAAGCAACTTGGCGGTCATATATAGAGCTGTAAACAAGTTATATATTTGATAAAAAAAGCCTCACTAGAGACCATGATATAAAGCAGTTCGGCTTCTTGAAGTGACTGACTTTTTCTTTCTATATTCACTCAAAAATAATACCCTAGAAAATACGTTTTCCCCAATTTTAAAGGGCTGAGTTAATCAAAACCGCAATATTTTATTTGGTAAACCAAAAGACCTATATATTTTTTGTTGTTTTTGGTCACGAAATCGATTAAACCAATCAAATTAAAGAGTTGAACATATTTTGATTTTTTTTTGCTGCTTGTTTCATGAACTTGCTAGTTACGCGACGGTTTACAGAAAAACCACTTTTTGTACAATCTACAGGTGCTTTGGAAGAAACACACCAGAGATCGAAATTAGGCCCCAGAAAGTTTGAGAAATTGTGCTCAATATGAAAGAAATATAATACAAAATGGAACGGTTTGAAACAGAAAACCTTTATTATTTAACTCGGCCACGCATCTCGCAATGCGAACCCCGTCCACGGGCAAAATACCTTAATTTGGCATATTTTTAACGTTCAGGGAAAATTGATATTCCGATTTTAATCATTATCATTGTGATTTCATAAAATATGCCCCAAAATAATCTCCAAAAATCGGCGAAAATCTCCTTAAAGATTCTATATGTCTTCAACGCTCACTAGTGACGCAACGTAACATACGGGATTTTATAATGTATTTTCTGTCTTAATTATCGGCTAAAAACGACTGTTACAAATAGTACATAATCTATTCATGAATTAATCGTCCAATCATAAAATGTGATGTAAGACTTAAAAAACAAAGTAAACTTGCTTCAGATCATATTTAAAATAAAATTGAGTTTCCAGAATATCAAGTTAGAGTCTTTCCCTTTTTACCAACTCAAGTTTGAAATTCACGTGACGTCAGAATAAAGGCTACAGTGAAGGGTGCTTCAGTCCCCCTAAATACTCTCTAGCGCCAAAACGTGTCACCTCTTTCATTATTAATCTAACGCATCAAACTGCATCATATATGTGAGTTTCAGAAAATTATATTTCCGAAAACTCTGAAAAATCTCAATCTGAAAAAAAAAAATCAAAAATCGAGGCCTTATTTATATAACATCCAATTTCGATCTTTGGTAGTGAAAACATTCAAAAATAAAAATGATTTTTATTCAGGTTCTTATTCCGACTCCGACTCAGATGACGACACATCGCCGAAGGAGAAATTTGACTCCGATAAGAGGGAAACGGCATCATCGGGTTTTAACGATTTCTGCGTTCGAAATATTCGATATGCACAAATTGGACGGCGCGAAATTGAAATTGCTGAACAAGAAATGCCTGCCTTAATGTCGTTGAGGTGCGTTTATGGGTTAAAATATGAAAATATAATTGGGCCCCAAAAAGGATCAAATTTCCAATTTCGACAAAATGTTATTTGACTCCAAAAAGTCATAAAATTTCCAGTTTTGCTAAAATATATTTTTTAGGGGCTGAAAGTGGCTCAAGTTTTAAAAATTGAAACTGTAGGGGTTCTATTAACTCCTACGCCCCCAGAATTGACCGTGTCGAATAATTCCTATAAATATATAAGAGCCACCCACCATTTATTTTTTTGATTCATTGGAATAATTCGACACGGCCTAATCCTTTAGTTAAACGCATCAGAGCCACAGACTACAAACGGGGACGCAGGTGTTTATAAATAAAAATTATGATCGGCTCTTATTCGGTTGGTTGCGAGTTAAATTTTTTGTAAAATATTTTAACGTTTTTTTTGTCAGAAAACGTGCTTCCGGTGACAAGCCCCTAAGTGGTGCACGAATTGTCGGGTGTACACACGTGACTGCTCAAGCTGCCGTCCTTATTGAAAGTCTGGTGGAACTCGGTGCAAAAGTTCGGTGGTGTGCCTGTAATATATTCTCAACGCAAAATGAAGTTGCCGCCGCCCTCGCAGAGGCCAACATTCCGATTTTCTCCTGGAAGGGCGAAGGCGAAAAGGACTTTTGGTGGTGTATAGAAAAATGCGTTTCCAACGAAGATTGGGAGGTAATTTTTATAATTTATATTGATCGAGGCTACAGGGGGTCTGGTTATAATGTCAAGCCCAAAAAACTGACTTGATCATCGAAAGATATGTTATACTAATCGTTTTAAGTTAAAACTTTGAACCCTAAAATTACAAACCTTACATTTTTTGAAAATGTGTAGAAACTCGCTATAGCACTCAACTTTAAAATCATGTTAAAATATCATGTTAGAAAATCATCTTGAAAAATTTTGTTAGATAAACATGTTAAAAATCATTTTAAACGATCATTTTAAAAATCATGTTAAAAAGCATGTTAAAAATCATGTTAAAAATCATGTTAAAAATCATGCTAAAAATCATGTTAAAAACCATTTTAAAAATCATGTTAAAAATCATGTTAGAAATCATGCTTAAAATCATGTTAAAAATCATGTTAGAAATCATGCTTAAAATCATGTTAAAAATTATTTGGAAAAATCATAGTAAAAAAACATTTAGCCGAATTTAATTTTGGACGATGGCGGCGATGCGACCCATTTCATGCTTAAATACCACGCGGCATTATTTCGAAAAATCGTCGGAATTGTCGAGGAGTCGGTTACCGGTGTTCATAGATTATACCAGTTGTCGAAGACTGGAAAACTCTGTGTTCCTGCCATGAATGTAAATGATAGGTAAGTTACACCTGTATGTAATTATAATTCTATATGGCTTTTATTAGACATTCATTTTCTCTAGTCAAAATTACCCCAGGGAGTTTTTCGATGAGTTTTGAACAGCCAAATTAAATGTATGTCGATTATTTTTTTATAGATTAATTAAACTGTATATAATTTATACGTCGATTATTTCTATATAGAAATCTTTAGATACCAAAAAGTGTATTGTAAATTATTTTAATTCAAAAATCAATTACGATTTACGCATAAATCATTATGACCTTAGAATTTAAAATTGATAAATGAATTTTCAGTGAAAAAATCAAACTACAAATTCAGTGAAAAAAATTTGCGTTAAAAAAGTCATGTTTAAATGACATGTTAAAAAGTTATGTTAAAAATTATGTTAAAAATCATGTTAATAGTCGTGTTAAAAATCATATTAAAAATCGTGCCAATAGTCATTTAACAAAATATTATAATAATCATGTTAAAAATCATTTAAAAAAATATATTGAAAAAATCAGATTAAAAAGTTGCGCGAATAAAATCGTGATACAAACATATAATTTTAGTGTAACGAAACAAAAGTTCGACAATTTATATAGCTGTCGTGAGTCTATATTGGACGGGTTAAAGCGTACGACGGATGTGATGTTTGGCGGAAAACAAGTGGTCGTCTGTGGATATGGGGAGGTCGGAAAGGGTTGCGCCGCCGCCCTGAAGGGAATGGGATCAGTCGTATCAATTACCGAAATTGATCCCATTTGTGCTCTTCAAGCCTGGTAAAATATAAAATCATTTAAATTCCAATGTAAAAAATGTAATTTGACTCCAAAAAAGAAATAAAATTTCTTGTCTGACAAAAAATGTTATTCGACCCAAAAAGGGGATCAAATTTCCAGTCTGACAAAAATGTAATTCAACCCCAAAAAGATTTCCAGTCTATCAAAATATAATTCGACACAAAAAGGGGATCAAATTTACAGTCTGACAAAAATGAAACTCGACCCCAAAAAGAGGATCAAATTTCCAGTCTATCAAAATGTAATTCGAGCTCAAAAAGGGGATCAAATTTCTAGTCTGAAAACAATGTAATAATCAGTGAAAAGGGCTCAAATTCCGAAAGTGAATTTTTTAAGGTTTTTTTTTTGTTGGGAGGTCGGAAAGCCCGCCCTAAAGACAATGGTCTCATCAATTACCGAAATTGATCCCATTTGTCCACTTCAACCCCGGTAAAAATATAATATTTTAAATTATGTAATTAACTAATGCCATCACGCCGAATTAAGCCGATTGGGTGACCTCTTCAATTTTCATGAAAATCGAGGCTGAATAATCGACTTTGAGCCTGACGTTTTCCTTTTTAGAGTCTTACTTGTTTTTGAGTGTAGACTTACAATTAGGGTGGTATGATTTTTTTTTCTTTTTCGAAATAAAAATAGCTACCCTAGAGAAGTTCAAGTTCCTGAATCGAGTATTGCTGTTTTGCTACAAACAAAGGCCTGGGAGTTAGATTTTCCATTATTTTTCATAATATCAAACATGAAAATAGCCACCCTAGGGAAATTCGAGTTTTTGAAACCGAATCCCGTCAATTTTGATCAAATTGGTGCAAACTAACGCCTGAGTGTTAAGTTTTTCATTATTTTAATATATATTTTAAGTATGGACGGATTCCGCGTGGTTACAATCGACGAAGTGGCATCGGTGGCCGATGTATTTATTACGTGTACGGGAAACAGGAATGTTATATCCCGGGCGCATATGGATAAGATGAAAAATGGGGCTGTTGTAGCGAATATGGGACATAGGTAAATGCGCACTTTAACCCCCAGTCTCCTGCTTATTTATAATTACCATTTCAGCAATACCGAAATTGAAGTTGCCGCTTTAAAAACACAAGATCTAGTATGGGAAAAAGTTCGATCCCAGGTAAATTTATTACTCTGAAATACAGAAATAAACCTTTCTTAGTTTTATTTCCTCACAAAACTAGTATAGGGTCGCCAAATAAACGTCGCTTTCGTCTTTTGGGCAACCGACCCGTATTTGAGGTTCAACCGACCGTTATTTGGAGCAATATGTTTTTGATAAAAAAGACCGTTATTTGGCGACCCGGCCCGTGATTTGGAGATAACCACCCTTATTTGAGTGGCCTTTATTTGGCCCCCTGTATAATATTTTATTCTTTTTACCAAATTTATTTAGGTGGATCACATTATATGGCCGGATGGAAAACGAATCGTACTGCTAGCTGAAGGTCGTTTGTTAAATTATAGTTGTAGTTCGGTTCCAAGTTTTGTTTTATCGGTAACTTCTTGTACACAGGTTAGTCAAAAAACATGACAAAAATTAAATAGCTAAAAATAACCGTTATTTAGGCGCTGGCGCTCATTGAAATGTTTAACGCTCCGGAAGGACGGTATAAGCAAGATGTATACTTACTACCTAAAAAAATGGGTAAGTTTCACAAAACTGAGTACTTTTACGTTAAAATGGGGTTACGTTAAAACGTGATTATCCCAAATTGAGCCCATGAGGGGCGTTAATTCAATGGCGGACGTTTGTCCTTTGACGGACGCTCTTTTTTAGAACCGAAAACGTACCTTATGAGAGTAAGGGCTGTAATCGAAAACCATTAATTCCGCGGTCTCGCATCAACAGGGCTGTCCAAAATATTCCATAATCTTGATATTCAAGACAAGTTTAACAATTACAGTCCTTAACCCGTTTTCGGACGCTCCTTTTTCTGACGCTTTTTCTGCCAAAATGGGGCCATTCTAATAGAAAAATGATCCTTTTATGACGATGCTCCTTTTTCGAACGCTATTTTCGAGAACCAAAAACGTCCGAAAAAGGAGTACGGACTGTAGTTAACAACTTATTTTTAGACGAATACGTGGCTTCATTGCATCTACCGCAGTTCAATGCACATCTAACAGAACTGTCCGATGAACAGGCGAAATATTTAGGACTTAATAAATCTGGACCATTTAAACCTGCTTATTACCGTTATTAGATTCTTGTAATTACACGAAATCAAGCGTGACATCAATAAATTCTTTCAACATTGAAATTGTCTTTTATTATCACTTTCTGATGGCACCGCGGTTTTTTGAATAAACCGTTTTTTTTTGCGGCATTCACCAGAAAACGCTTTTTGCGGAATTTTCAAGAAACCTTGGAATCCAACGGTTGGATGTAAAGAAACGTCTTAGAAAGAATTTGCAAAAAAAAGTTGTTTTTTCGCCGTAAACGTCAAGCCAGTCACCCTCACCACTCATAACGACATTTGGTGGATGGTTTTCATGCCGGTACCGGAATTGGCCTACGGTAGTCCGCCTACCCACTATATAATCTTCTGATGCCGACCCGAAGACAATTTCAGGAGGTTATTTCAAATTTGTCAACGTCTTCTCAATCGTTTTCAGAAAACTCACCACGTGTCCATGGTGTGCAAAATTAGGGTTTAGCCCAGACCGGAGTCTAGGCTACTAGCCCAGGGCTAGGGTTTAGTCTGTGAAATATTTAAAGGCACAAAATGTGCAGTATAAAATATTACAAACGCAAGAAATAATTGTTAAAGCTAACAACCACATGTCAGAGTTTGTCCAAAAGAATTAGACAAATAAACTAGTGTTTGATAGGATTTAGACAACTAGTTTTTGTGAACAATTATGGTTTATAAAAATCCAATCCAGAACCGGTTTTGTTCTGTCCTGGTCATAACAGACTAACCGGAACACTTGCCGGCCCGGTTTTTGCCGAAGCAACGACGTGCGGCGAATTTTCGGTTTGTAACGACACCACCGTTTATCAAAGAAACCGGGTTTTCGTGAAATTTCCAAGAAAATGCTTTTTGTGTAATTTCCCACAAAAAAGGTTTTACGAATAATGTAAAATCAGCTGTTTCTGGTTAAGTTAACCAGGTTAACCCATTGTGGTTATTAGACGAAAACATTTTCCCCCAACGTGACTTTCCACAAAATTGTTTTCTTCGAAAGACCGCGGTGCCATTTTAATAAAATTAGCTTCAACCTGTTTTTGGATCGAAATGAGTGTATTTATTGAACGTCGTCATTCAGACCGATTATTTTTTTAAAACCTAGATTTAATACACTGTAATCACGAAAACGCGTAATGCAACTTCTCACCCANCGTTTACCGCCTAGAATGCTACACGGCTAGTATGCCTGTAGCATAGTATCCGTGTAGCTTTTTAGGTGGTAAACGTGTAGTTTTGACTATGTTCACAAATAAACGAGAGAAATGTTCCAAAGTGTTAATTTAAATAGAAAATGTTAATTTAAGTGAAAAATGTTAATTTAAATGCAAACCAGTGCTTATTTGCAAAAAGGAACCATTCCTTCGTGCGCTCTTTTTGTGGCATTTCCAGCGTTGACAAATCGAGTGATATCCATTTTTTTTGGAAAAATGTTTTTTTTTATTCAAATCAATAAAGTGAAAAAAAATAGTCAACAATCTTTATAATAATCACGCCAATCACCGTCACCACTCATAACGACATTTGGCGGATGGTTTTCCTACGGTACGCCGCCTACCCCCTATATAATCTTCTGAGGACAGTTTCAGGACGTTATATCAAGTTTGTCAACGTCTTCTCAATCATTTGCGGAAAACTCACCACGTGTTCATGGTGTGCAAAATTAGGGTTTAGCCCAAACCGGAGTCTAGGCTACTAGCCCAGGGCTAGGGTTCACAGATAATGGCGCTGATTTTTTTTATTCTCTGACGCGCGATTTTGCCCGCCCACGTCTCGCCCGAGTAAAATATTTATAGGCACAAACTGTGCAGTATAAAATAGTACAAGCGCAAGAAATAATGGTAAATAATGCTATCCACCACATGTCAGAGTTTGTCCAATATAATTAGACAAATAAACTAGAGTTTGATAGAACATAGACAACCAGTTTTTGTGAACAATTATGGTTTTTTTTTTTTAATTCCAATCCAGAACCGGTTTTGTTCTGGCCTGGTCAAAATAGACTAACCGGTTTTTGCTGAAGCAACGACGTGCGGCGACTTTTGTAACGACACCACCGTTTATCAAAGAAAGCGGGTTTTCGTGAAATTTCCCACAAAAAAGGTTTTACGAATAATTTAAAATCAGCTGTTTATGGTTAACCCAAATGGGTTAACCACAATTGTGGTTATTAGAAGAAAACATTTTCCCTCGACGTGACTTTCCAAAAAATTGTTTTCTTTGAAAGACCGCGGTGCCATTTTAATAAAATTAGCTGACCTGTTTTTGGATCGAAATGAGTGTATTTATTGAATGTCGACATTCAGACCGATTATTTTTTTAACCTAGATTTAATACACAGTAACCATTACAGTGTGGATGAGTTACAGTGCGCATTTTGGCGTCACGAAAACGCGTAATGCAACTTCTCATCCATACTGTATAAATTATATTATAGAGTATATAACAGCCACTAGTGGCCCTATGACGACCAAAAAACCTGCAATTTTAGACGGAAGGAATAAAATTGGCCGGAGCGCTATCAGAAGCTATCATGAGAATGTCATTTTAGTCGTTTATTTTTCAAACAAAAGTCGAGGTGCTAATCCCCATCGAATTTATTTTCATCTGAAACGTCTCGCCTTGACTGACTAATATGCAGTGACTAATTTCAAGGCTAAAGAAACCTTAATTCCATTCACTCAATTTTTGATACACCCCCTGCGCCGTTATCGGGTCACCCTTTATCGGGTCAGAATTCTGACTCAAAATTTTCCAGCCATCCCACCTACGCACTGCGCCGTTATCGGGTCAAAAAAAAATTCGCCATTAAAATAGGCTTAAATTATATTTTTTTATCAATGTTTGAATATGTAGACTTCTCAATATTTTCTTTATTTTTCAGAATATTTTGAAGGCAAGTTTTTTCTGAAAGAATCACCAATTTTTTTCTTTATATTGTGACAATATTGGTGCATTGTCGTATATTTTTAAAATCTAGTTTTAAGTTCAAGGAACGTATGATACATAAAACAATAATATATTTGTGTATAAATATTCAAATAGGAGTTCAGAAATATTAAATAAACACATATACATTTGAAACGTTCTAGAAAAAATCCGTTATCGGGTCAAAGTTTGCGATCAAAACTTTCCAGACAATCCGCCTACGCCCTGCGCCGTTATCGGGTCAAAACCCATTATCGGGTCAAAATTTGTCCTCAAAATGTTGACCCGATAACGGCGCATGGGGTGTATTTAGTAACTAGAAAAAAGTTCTAGCCGTTTTGTGTTTTCCANCCAAGAAAATGCTTTTTGTGTAATTTCCCACAAAAAAGGTTTTACGAATAATGTAAAATCAGCTGTTTCTGGTTAAGTTAACCAGGTTAACCCATTGTGGTTATTAGACGAAAACATTTTCCCCCAACGTGACTTTCCACAAAATTGTTTTCTTCGAAAGACCGCGGTGCCATTTTAATAAAATTAGCTGACCTGTTTTTGGATCGAAATGAGTGTATTTATTGAACGTCGTCATTCAGACCGATTATTTTTTTAAAACCTAGATTTAATACACTGTAATCACGAAAACGCGTAATGCAACTTCTCACCCATACTGTATAAATTATATTGTACAGTATAATCTCACGGTGTAGATTTTTTCATAAGCTATGAATCAATTAAGGCTTTGTTTAATGTTATTCAAAGTCTCCCTATAGCAACTAATATTACAATGCTCGTGGGCGTCGACAAACAAAAGATATGTTTTTTGGGCTTTGATAATTGAAATTATTCTATATATTTTTGTTTTGCATTTTTTTTAAATACAACATGAGTAATGGAAAAAAGGTATGATCAATTACAATTGCACGCATTTTTAGAGAAAGTAAAGTTTTTCGTGGAGAGAAAACATCATTCAGAGAAAAGGTCTATCCTACTGTATGAGGTACAATAACGCGCTTCTCGCTTTTAAGCCTATTACAATAAAATTTGTAGAATACTAGTACAAATTTGTAGAATACTAGTACAAAATTTGAGAAAGCGAGAAACACGTTATTTTACCCCATACTGTAGAATTTCCATAAATATTTCTTCTAATAATTCTAGCGCGACATTTCGTAGAATTTCCCGAAAAAAAAACGTTTCCTTTGAAAGACCGCGGTGCCATATTTGGATGCATATGAATTTGACGAAAATAAATCTACAACAGAGATGCCATATTTGATATTGTTTAGCTGTGTATCAAATTTGGAGGAAAAGTCACTTTTTCACCACGACAAACTTTATTTTAAAATTTTGATTATTTTGTTCGTCGAAGAGGAAAAAATCGCCGAACCGACTGTAGTATAATATTATTATTAAGACAGCAAAAGACTTTCTTAATACGATTGAAGGCAGTCGTCGACAAAGTAGAATGCTAGACGCCATTTCCGTGATTCGAAGCTTTGACCGAAATTTTGGGCGGCGCAACGAAAATTCCGAAATGGACCGTCGGCATGCTGCGATAGGTTATTCAAAATAAGACTTGTTAGGTACACAGTTCAAAGAACATTAATTCCACGTTTTGATCACCAAAAAATAAAATCTAATAAAGTACAAATTCTAAAGCTTGACCTTTTCATCTTCATCCAAAAAAACGTAAAAAAGACATGATTTTTTCCCAAAAAGCCTGCTACTCAAAAAAACTAACATGAGCTTAGTGCCTGAAAAAACTGACTTGCTGTAGTGTGAGATCTTAGTGCAAAAAATAGCAGATCTTATGTAAGGACCAAATGTCTAACCTTATAACCAGACCTGTAGAGGAAATTACAAAAAAACCCAAAAAATTCAAATTAACATATGCTCCAGACAGAAAACTACGGATGTTTGTGTTTACTTGAAACCCCTAAGAAAACATTCTTGTTTTGTATATTATGGTAACTCCCAGCGGCCCCTTCAATATTGGCTTTACAACCCATATTTTCCCCCATTTAGATTTCTATGAACGTTCAAACTAAAGGCAAATTTAGTAATTCAACGGAACTGGCGAGGATATGCTATGCGAAAAAACTACCGAGAAATTGTGAACAGTCGGTATTTTGAAACAGAGGAAAAACGAATTTCGGAACTTGAAAAACAACAAGAGCGACTGACCCAAGAGCTTGAAAACGAAAAGATATTTCTTGAACTTGAAAATTTAGAATTCATTTATAAAAATATAGAATTGCAACGGAAATACAGCGCAATTGTAATTCAACGCGCTTGGAGAAAATATCGAAAATGCAGATGAGTTCTTTTGTAAAAACTTTCACCCAAAACTGTAAAAATGTTTTTTTCTAATAAAAAACCTGCATTATGAAAGTCGACATTATGGCCGTAAATTAAAAGAAATATCCAAAAATTTTTTTGGATTTTACAGGAAAAGGCTTTTCAGGGAAGGAATCGCTGAAGAAAACGTTTCTTTCGAGTAATTTTTATGAAAATTTTAATTAAATTGTGGTTTCTGTTATGTAATTTCAAAAAAAAAGTTTTCGGGAAAATTCTCTATAGAATTTTTAATGAATCTTTGGTTCATCCGATGTAATTTCCCAAAAAAATGTTCGGGGAGATTCCATGAAAATCATTTAATGATAATGCTTTTCATGGAATCTCCGGGAGATTATCTCCCCGAAATTACATCGGAGACCAAAAATTCATTAAAATTTCTACATTTTTTTTTGTACTTTTAACATATGTTTATTTGTGGGTAACAACGGTCAAATAAGATTAATAAGCGCTACAGATAAAACAACAACGAGAAAACATATTACGGCAATGCTGGTTAGTTTTGATCGAATAATTAATCTGTTCTTAAATTCCGAACCAAATTGCTCTTCCACGCAATCGAATGTGTCGCAAAATTCCGGTAACGAAAGTTTTAAAAACTTCCCAATCAAATCGACACTCTCATCCGGATCCCACACAAGGTAACGATTTTTTGGAATTGTATTCAATACACCCTCTATACTAGGCTGTCACACTTTTTTTAGGGTCTCCAAATCGAAAACCAAATTACCAGATGTATACCAGGTGATAGAGAATGATCCATTGATAGCCTAATGTTATTAAAAGGCTCCGAAATTTTAACCCCTAAGGGTCGATTTTGACAATTTGATATTTTTTCGCATTTATCTTCCCTTTTCCACTTTTTGATATCTTGGTGATCACTGATCAGTTAATAAAGGACTTTCATTTAAGTCATGTATAACATAAAGTGAAAAAGAACTTAATTTACCTCCACGCATAATTAAAAAAAAACAAAATTAAGACAACTTTGTTTTCATTTTTTCCAGTTTCATTTGGCTTCTTTTGCCTAGATCCAAAAAATTAAAACCCGAGCATTATTTTCGGAACAGTTAAAAAAAGCGTGAAAATTTATTGTATACAGTCCTTACTTACAATGCGGACGATTTGGATTCTCGAAAATAGCGTCCGTATTGGTGGTGAATTGTCATAAAGTGTCCATTTTCCACTGTTTTGGGGAGATTTTTTTCACAAAACGCGTCCGTATTGAAAGCAATCGTCCGTATTGGGCGCAAGAACTGTACTCTAGATTTTTCTATTTTTTCAGGTATTCTCAAAAATGTGGGATAGCCTAGTCTATACTATCATTGTACAGCGAAAGTTTCCGATCTATATTCGGTTTTGTGAGTTCTGATAGGCGATTGAATGGATGTTTGAAATAAATTGGTTTATAGAGGAGTCTGAAAATCCGACTCATATAAAATTGATGCAAAATGTAATAATAATTTCGGTGCTCTGGTCCGATAACTCCAAACATAATGCTAAGCCACTGCTTCCAAGTCATACACGAACTTTAGTTAAAAGGTATTGTTTAGGGTGCCCTAAAAGTGTTATTATTACGGGTGTACCAGTAGATCATAAACTTATTGCCCAACGGATTTTTATGTAATTCAAACTAAAAAAATTACGCAGAGATTGACAAAATATTTTTTTCATTTTTTTTTTGTCAATTTCGATCCTGATGCACCTGAAAAAGTTGACAAAACACAAAAAAATGATTTTATAATTTTTACACTACAGTGTATTGTGTACATACAAAATTGTCAAACTCGTCATGACAAAATTCGGTCAAATTTCCGGAAATTGACAACTTGTGGCTTTCATACGGATCGTTACGCAAATACGATTGTGTTTTGCCCCGGTAACCCATCCGTTATGTGGCGCGCGTGAGGGCTCAAGAACCTCGCACCAATAAGAGCCGTTTCTGGAGAGCGCGTCCAATACTCGCGCGCCTATTGGATAATTTTTTTTCGTCTTTTATACTAATCAGAGCTAGTTCCCTATTAAAAGCCAATCACGGTAAACGACAAACAACGACACTATGCGGATGGTTTAACAGAGGGAAAAAATCGCATTTGCGTGACAATCTGTAGTAATTTTAGGGTTCCTTAAAAAACTACCTAAAACGATATTTTTGTGGTCGAAATTGTGATTCCCATTCCGCTGAAGTTTTGTGCTTGATAAATATCACTTTACAGTCGTTGCATTTTTTGACAATTTCAGAAAGGAACAACAGAGCTGGAATGTCAGAAATAACTTTTATATCATGCTCATCATATAACCTGAGAGCCGATTCAATATTTAGTTCACCACTGTACCAATCATTAACGCAGTTAACCCATTCGTTCGAAAAATGTTCGACAACATAGGCCTCGTCTGCGACTTTCAAATGAGCCGACCGAACAAGATCGGTAACTCGCTGCGGATCAGGGATCGAAAAATGGCACCACGGTATTTCATTTAAAGCGTTTGTTTTTTCGAAGAAAAAGTTTCTAAAAAGTGTTGTTCGCGGAAAGTTATTTAAAACGTCTTTCAAGAATTTTTTTCGCCAAATAACTTTTTTTTTGAGAAAAGCATGGGAGACCACAAATTGAAAAAATCCACCGAAAAAACCTCAGTACCCGAAAATTGTTACCCGAACGCGTGATTTGTCAAAAATCGATTAAAATCAAACACAAAAATTTTGATGGAAATTCTCCCACCACAAAAGGCTAATTTCACGGTGTAATTATGATTTTATGATTTCGATCCCTGCTTCAAATCTTCTCCTGGATGGCTGGCAATAATAATCATGCTGAAGAAAAAAAAATTTAATGTGCCATAAAAATCAATTTTTTTTTTGGTATAAAGTCTTTTAGGAATAAAAATATGTTTGGGAGAAAAATCACTATACAGTCAGGTATCTCTTGATTTGCGCTCTCTAGATGTACATTCTGTCTAGTCTGTCTAGATGTGCGTTTTTACGCAAATTTGTAAATACCTCTAGATGTGCACCTTTTTCGGGCCGATTTTTCTAACTATACGGTATAGTCTATACCTCTAGATGTGCACCTAATCTCGATTTACGCGCTCATTGGCCAGCGACGAGGACCAATCCCCGGAAAGACTCAGCAAAAAAAGCGACAACAAGTTGAAATTAGTACCGATCAAATCAAAAGATTCAATTCCGGAATAGACGGTACAGGGGGTCTGGTTAAAAGGTCAAGCCCCAAAAAAATCACTTGACCTTAATGCACTCCAAAAAATGACTTGACCTTAGTGCAAGAAAAAATCCCAAGAAGATATGATTTCTATAAAAAAAATTATTACCCGTATTTTACCCCTGTCGTTCTAAACGTACATGTTGAGTTCTAAATTTAAACCCAAAAAAAGTGAAAAAAGACATGATTTATCTTGTATTTTTTCAAAAAGTCGCTTTAGATGTTCACTTTTTTCATAATTAGGGCTATCAAATTGTTCGTGTGTACGACGAGCAATGCCTCTCTAGATGTGCACGTTTTTCGGAAATCGAAAATGCACATCTAGAGATACCTGACTGTATGTATATACTATTTTCACGAATAATTATTTTTTATTGAAGTCTCTATATTTTTGGGCATACGCAGATAATTCAGCATGTAATAATTTTGGTGTGTTTAGGGAAAAGCTAAACAAAAACAAGTAAAAGTTGCACAACAATGATTTTCTGACAGTGAGGTAAAACAAAAATCTAACAAGTATAGAAAAAAATTAGCGTGTCAATAAATAAAGTCCCATGACAAGGCACCCAAGTGAAACAACGGCACTTGCACGTTCACCAATTCGGGCACATTTCCAAAATATTCCGAGGTAGCCAACTAAAATACATATTTGTACAAAAAAATATTTTGTGAAATTAATACTAAAAAAATACTAAAAAAAAAAATGAAAAAAAAAATATGTTAATTTGTAAAATATTTCAAATATATGTTCAATTGAATATTTTGACAAAACTCTTTTTTTTGGTTACAGTCCTTACTTCCGTATTATACGGACGTTTTTGATTCTTGAAAATAGCGTCCGTATGGAAGTGAATTGTCAGAAAGTGTCCATTTTCGTCTGTTTTAGAGACATTTTTTAACCAAAAGCGTCTATATTGGAAGCAATCGTCCGTATTGAGAGTAAGGACTGTATCAAAATAAGCGTCAATATGGTATTGTAATACAATTCAAATTACAGCCCCTAATTATTAGGGCCTAATACCAAAAGGGATGTTTTCAGTTCTCGAACAAAGCGTCGGTCATGGGACAAACGTCTGTTATGGGAGCGTCCCTGATGGGATTAGGGACTGTATTTGGAAAAAAAAATACACCATTCAAAAATATGATACAAAATGAAAAAATATACCAGCTATTAATACAGTCATTGGTTCCAAAACGGCTGTTTTCGGTTCTCGATAGTTATTTTTATGTCGGCACCGCGGTCATTCAAAGAAAACGTTTCTTGACGAAATTTTTTTTCTTGGAAATTCTACGAAAGACCGAAAGAAAATCCTTCAAAAAATGTTTTATAAGCTTATTTGAGATTTTTCCCGAAGAAACATTTTTCAAAATTATCAATTACAATAAGTCCGAAAAAAGCGTCCGAAAAAGGAATAAGGACTACATATTTCTCAAATTCCGGCGTAATGACCAGTTTTATTTTAATAGTGTAAATAATACCTTTATGTCGGTCGATCAAGCTGGGCCAGTAGCTTCTTATATAGGAACAAGTACAACACATCAGAAGAAAAATTTGCACCATTGTATCAAAATTAAAAATGGACACCATGCTTCTAAAAAAAATATTTCCATAGTTTCATCGCCTCCTGTACATTATGGTAAAGAACAGTTACATAAATTATGTTTTTTTTTAATATTTCTCCTCTCTAGCGGTTTTTCTGAGAAATTTTTTTTTTGCCGATTGCCTTTATACTTTAAAATAACTCCGAAAAATTTTCCGACAAGTCTTTTCGTGCATTTTCCGTGCAAAATGTCTGTACCCGAAAGTCAAGGCACCGCGGTGATTCGGAGAAAAAGCTTTTCAAAGAATTTCTCCGAAAACTATCTGGTCTACCTGGCTCAGTGGTAAAGTTTTAGATATGTTCGCCGAAAGACGTTTTTTTTTATTTTCTCCGAAATACCACCAAGTGTTAAAAATACTGGCCTGATGCGCTCTCTATCATCATTATTATTATGGAAGCGCCCTTAATCGTGTAAAATAACGCGTTTTATTAAAAAAAATGTTTTTTTTCATTTATCCTCATTTTATATGGGATACTTCACATAAAATATCGGTATTTATTTGCTCTGACTCATTGTGTACATTTTTACATTGATTAATTTATATTCAATGTCAATATTGGTCACATCTTTTTGTATATCAAAAATCTAAACGCGCTATCAATACCCGACTCGATTTTTACAACACCTGCACCCCGGAGTTGCCAGTTTTGTAAACTACTCGACTTGTAAATCCCCCAGAAAAACTTTTTCTTCAAAAGACCGCGGCGTCCAAAAATGTACCGTGGATTTAAATTATGATATGATTTTATAAAACCCTGTAGCTATGCGTTGCTTTTTGCAGTAATTCGGCTCAATTCAAATAAAAAATTGATTTAAAGCACGCTCAAATTCACGTTTGCCTGCACTAAGCAAGGTATTCAAAAATCATGAATATTCATGCAAAGAAGAAAACAAAAAACAAATCAAAAGCGGGATAGAATTGAATGGCTTTTTTATTATGTTCAATACAACGATCATATCAGACACATAGAAATAAAATCGCTTTCCCAGCATTGGCGTGAAGTTTAAATGATCTGGTACACTGGAATGGTTGTTGGAAAATAGGAAAGGGTAATAATTTGATAAGATACAAAAAAACACCGTTATTCTGGGTCGACAAAACATAAATCAGTGGAATTAGGAGTGATACTAGACATAATGAAATTTCTTTAACCCCGCACCGTTTACGCATAAAGTTGACACTAAAAAAGCTCTTTGTAAAAAAAATTGTTTTTGTGAAACAATAACTAATGGGTGGAAAATTATTGAGTTTTCTAGATATCTAATTTACGAAAAATATGTATCGTGTATCGATTCGACACTGTCGAACCTCAAAACTAGCCCATTTTGTATTCTAGAAATTAATACGGGAAAGAAACAAATAAACATAATTGTGAAAAAAGCGATGGAATTTTTTCCCCGAGGCGTATTAGTTTCTAGAATAAAAATTGTGCTAGTTTTGAGATTTGACACATGATAGAAGATAAAATAATTATTCATAGTGTTTCACAAAAAATTTTGTCTTCGCTAAATTCTTCTACATTTGTGCAACGGTGCGTGGGTTAGAGATTAAATATGTCGTTATGATTGGATAACTGAAAATTTTCTTGAAATTTTCCTAACGAATCAACAAGCTATTTATGGATTTATGGCCAAATATGACTTTTCCAGAAAATGAATTTCCTGTGGTTCAAATCCCGCCTTTTACGCATTGAAAAAAATTCTCGAAAAAAACTTCCGCTAACTAAATATATTCTCACAGGAAACGAAATTATTTAAATGGTTTCCTGAACATATATTTAGCTATTTTTTTGCAGGAATTGGATTTTCTATGAGAATGCTAAAACGGCCGGATCTAAAACACCGGATAAGCATTTTTCTAAATATAAATTAATTCATATTTCGCCCTTCGCCCATGGGCCATGGCCTTATAACCAATAATTGGGAACTATGGATAGAAAGATGATTTTCAAGGTGAGTTTTGTAAGTCGAGTTATAAAAACTAGTTTCGGAATAAAAGAAATATCTTCAATCAGACTATTTGCGCAGATAAGTGACATTAACGCAATTGTAATAAATTAAATGTTCAAATAATAAAAAAAAGTTTTAACGATTTTGTTTTTGTTCAAAAGAAAGATTTTTTGTGCTGGATAGAACGAATTCGGAAACGTGTATTTACAAAGAGCGTTTTATGATTTGCGTTGTAAACTGTATAGTTCGAGAACAGGTCAATTTTGCCTAGATTACACTAACTAGGCCACGGATTTTTTTTTTACTCATTACAGATTTGATTTTTCAAACCAAAAATTTTTTGTGCAACAAAAAGTGTCTTGTAACTTGAAGCCAATAGTTAAATCTTTAGGTTTCAAGAACGTCCGATAATGCCCTTAGCAAGCGCTATGCAATCGACATAATAATTATTTTGACTGATAAAAATGAAATTTAGTTTTACATTTATCTTTATTTAAAAGTTAAGTTCCTATTTTTATTCAATTTAATAAATTTTTTTGAAAAAAAATGCAAAATT
Source organism: Oikopleura albicans (assembly GCA_004367875.1). NCBI lineage: Eukaryota > Metazoa > Chordata > Appendicularia > Copelata > Oikopleuridae > Oikopleura > Oikopleura albicans. The sequence goes on from SCLG01000003.1 coordinate 1,856,331, forward strand.
ATTACCATTTCAAAATGTGCGATTTTCCTTTTTCAGTCGGCGCTTCAAAATAGAAATTAACGGTTAACAATTACGCAATCGAAACTAAAAATAATGGTATCATATTTTTATAGATACCACTTGTAGGGAAATATATATATAACAGCAGAAAGGCATGGGTTTTTTCTGGGAGAGCTGACATTTAGGAGAAGTTATAATTGGAGGAAAATTTTGAAACTTGAAATTTCTGCATTTATTTTCTTTCCGATAAGCTACAATTTGAAAAGTGATTTTAAGGTCGAAACGATGTCTTGACCTTATAACCACATATTAAATACCATATTAAACCTACGTGAACGTTTTTACTAATTGCAACTGGTCGAAAAAGTGATTTTCGTCCAATTCTACCTTCTACCAATAAAATATTTTCCTCGCTGAAACCGATGCCCCGAATTTAAAAAAAACAGTAAGGAAGCGTTTTTACAAATGAACTTTTCAATGAACTTTCGAATATCGTAAATATTTTATATAGATATATTGCTTGGCACCGGTTGTTTTGGAGAAAAGCCAATTTCGGGAGAATCGCTAGATTTCTAGCCCGGAACTGATTCCATGTTTTTTTACTCGCCAAATTGGATTTTCTCCCAATTGGCCGTTTTGCCATATTGCTCGTTCTCGTACTGCGTACAATAGTCATACTTTGATGAGCGTTAATTTACGGGGGTCATATAGGCATTAAAAACAGGAAAATTGAGTGAGCGAGATTGATTCTATAAATTTTACAGAATATACTTTAATTTGTTTGTTTTTCGTATTTCTCTGTCATAAGGCCAATAGTGAAAAGGCACAGTTTTTGTACCTATGGCCCGAAGGCTAGGGGTTAGGAACGAAGAACGTTGAAAGTTGATTCGACGATGACTGTTTTTGACTTCTGCCAGATTCAAAAGGTTGATAGTTTTGATTCTTTGACAAACCACGAGAAACCGGATAGTCTAAATTAACAAATTTAGAAAGAAAATTTAGAAGAAATTTAAAACAAAATTTAGAACAAATTTGAAAGAAAATTCGGACCCAAATTTAAAACAAATTTAGAACACAATTTAGAACAAATTTAGAACAAGATTTAGAACAAGATTTAGAACAAGATTTAGAACAAAATTTAGAACAAATTTAGAACAAAATTTAGAACAAATTTAGAACAAAATTTAGAACAAATTTTGAAATATTAATTGTTCACTACAGTGGACTTGTTTGTGCTATTTTTTTTAACTTACTTTGATCTGTCCCATTGGATGGATCATAAATGAAGGGCTCGGTTTCTGGGTTTAGCTGAACATGGCTGTAAGGATTAGCTTGGGCGTGAGGCGACTGATTGTAACGAGAGTGATACTGGGCGGCTTGACGATTGGGACGATAAAACTAGAAATATACTTTAAAATGCGAAACCAAATGTACAGGGGTCGGCTATAAAGTCTTAATAAAAAGACCAAACAACTTATTGTAATAACAGGATCATGTTATCAAAGTTTGGTCTAATTGTAAAATGACCCCTCCCAAGAAAATACTTACGGATCCTGATGGTTCGGAAATATTATTCTCTCTGAATGTTCGGGTATTGTTGTGGACGATTGCGTCTTGCGTTGATTCGCCACGGCTACTACCGCGTAACGACCGCTAAAACAAATATTACTTAGGTCATGATCTCCATGATCTTCTCGCAAAATCCTGTCGAAGAAGTCTTGATCCAATTTTCATAAAAAATGTAACTTGACACCTCTCCAATTTGATTCTTGGTATCATATTTGTGGTCGCCTCAAAAAATGCTGTGGGGTGTCTTTGCCCAATTTGAACATTTTGTAATTTGACCCCGTAGCTGGCTCATATGACATTTAAACTAATTTTTGACCTCTCTTTACAATTTTTGGTTGAATTTCCCGGGCCTAAAGACTTTCATTTCTCGAACTTCTTTGGTTCTATTTTTAATGTATACATACAGGTACCTGTATTGTTGGATTGGTCTCCCATAAATGGTCCATTTGGTTTTTCTCGTCTTCCCGTTGTTTCCGTTTTCGAATGCAACAGGCGACGCCAATCGCAATCACCAGAATAATGACAAAAACGCCAACGCCTATGCCCACGACTGCCTGATTGCATTTGATAATTGTCCAAATATTCTCATCAGGCCCGTTACATGATTGCTCGTCAATATCCGTATCATCCGTACTCGAGGGGGTAACGGTCGTTGGCGGTACGGTTCTAGAAAAAATTATGAATCTTAATACAGCCGGGTCTGGTTATAAGGTCAGGCTAAAAAATGCACTATAACTTATAGTCTATAAGGTAATTATCAACGCAAAAAAAAAACTTACGTTTCCGCCGGGGGATCTGTTTCTTCGGGCGCATCGGTCGGCAAAGGCGTTTTTAACTCGCAGACGGGCGTCGACACATCCCATGTTAACTTGTTGTTTGAATATTGACATGTTAATGAGCGGGTTTCCGGAGATAGAATACGATCGTCATCACATCTTAATTTTGTATTGGAATTTTTTTTCTACTTATTATAATAAGATATAGATATCTATTTTGAGAGAATTTTATGTTTGTTAGAATATTGGATATACACCACCTAGCCAGTTATAGAAACAACTGTTTTGCGCAAAAAGTGTTAAGATAATTGAATTGTGCTAAGATAACTGGGTAGGGCAATTGGTAATATAATTTGAAATCGCGATACGTTTCGGTGCAAAAAGTGTTAAGATAACCCAACTTTGTTAAAATAACTGGTTAGGGGGTGAATCATAAATATTTCTAAGTCTGTATTACCTGAGTTCACAAACACTCCCCAATGTTTCACCATTCGTACACGTAATTTGGGCATATTCAACGTTTAATGATTCGCACGTTGCCGATTGGCCACAAGTGGGCTGATCTTGAGACCAGGTAGCCGGACTATTTGCGTCGTCTGGTTGGTTACAATAAACTACCGACGGTCCAATCAGCTGTAAACCATTCAAGCAGGAAAATTCACAACGCTAAAAATTAATGGTCAATTGAGAAAAAAACGCTTTAGAAAGCTTTACAGTCCTTACTCTCTTTTCGGACGCTTTTCGGCCAAAATGAGGCCATTCTAGTATAAAAATGATCCTTTTTGGGACGATGCTCCTTTTTCAGTAATGACTGTATTTTAACCGACTATTTTCGGTACTACCTGATGTCCGATACCGGAAATCGTCATTTTTGTCAAAAATTCAAAGATTTTCTAACACATTACAAAAAAAACGTTTTTTTTGCGAAATACAATTATTTCTGGGAACAAACCTCATCACCAGCGTTGCAATTTATTTGTAGGGAGTTGGTTGGTGATAGTGTCGGGCAGGATGCGGTCTGACAGCTTCTGGGAAAAGTAGTTTTAGGCTGTCCGGTACTGGTATCACATTCGATCATGTCAACTGGCGGAACTAAGCTCAAATCGCGACATTCGACAAAACACCAATCTTCCGAACATTGGATGACGATATCGTCCGTTTCCACCGACTGACATTCTTCGGCACGACTCGAATAAAATAGAAAAAATAATGCCGATTTCATACTAAAAAATATATATATTATATGTTTGATTCGAAGTTATCATATGAATATCAAGTTGACAGTTAAGTTAACAGTATAGTAGGCACCGCCTGAAACAGTCTTTTTTTTGGGCGAAATACTTGACAGTAATCCGCCGAAATGTTTCCTTTTCTGAGCAGTGTGATTGATCAGAGGCGGAACAATTTCGGCGGATTTCCCTTTTGCCAAAAAGGAAAAAAAACCTTTTCAGACGGTGCCATATAGTATGATATGAAAATCGTGACACGTGAAATAATTCACGTGGGATCTGTTTTCCTTGATCACGTACAAGTTAATTGTATTTTGTTCTCCAGCAACTCCACCTAGTGTGCACTAAATGTGCCACAACTTGTGAAAATATTCTAACACACGTCGTGGTACTGCATGACTTTCTGGATACAAAAAATTAAGTTAACTCGTAGGTGACTGAGATAGAACCTACTTCATAATAATACATAAAAATAAACACAGGGTGCGCCGTTATGTTTCACTTTTTCCAGCTCGCGCCATTATGTTTCAGTTTTCTTGGTGTTTTTGTGAAACATACTGGAGCACCCGGTCTATTTAAAATTACGATTTTATTCTCTCGTAAATCGTTTAAAATGCGGTTAATAAATATACGCGCATTCCAAAAGGTTGTATGATTTCCGAATTATATCTCGATCAAAAAATGTAATCGCCAATTTATTAACACTAATGTTGGCAAAATTGAACTAAACAGTTTAAATACTTTTTCACGGTATTAGATTTTATGATTAAAAATGATAGCAATAAACGTCCTGATTTGTAAATAACATGAATGAAGCTAATAAAATAATGCTCATGTTTATTTTTCTCAAAGTAAAGTTATTTGAACTTCATGGTCTAGCGTGTCCACGCTTAATATAACACCAGTTTTATTTGAAAATGGGTCATTTGGAACATAAGTAACCCAATAACCGCCATTTGGGGCTAGAACCAACAATATATTATTCAACTGTAAGCATTAAAATTTAAAACATTATGACTCAGATAGAGTTATGACGACCTTTCGCTATGACCATTTTGGTGAATCAAATGAAACTATCGGGGACGTACGATTTTGCAAATGTTAAAAACACGTCAAAAGAGACATAACTGTATACGATACTTTTTTTAGCTCGAGAAACAAGGTCAAGTTAATGTGACCTTACAACCACGCTACAAATATTGATTAAAAAGGGTTAGAGACCATAATTGTTCATCAAAATCTTACAGCAGGTTATGCTCAAAAATTGACTCGACAATCTTGAATTTTTAAAACTGACTTGATTTTCTCTTAACCACCACCCCTGTAAGTAAAAAATAAACATTCTTTGTATAACTTTTTTTTCTTTAAATATCTTTGTGTATACATAAAAAATAAATGTACTAACCAAATCTGCGTTTATTCAGAACAGTGCTATTTTTGGCTTATATCACCCTAGCAATCCTAGCAAATATATATTTTTGCTCAATTAGTGTCGTTGGCCTCTGATCTCGAAAAAGTAAAGTATTTCTTTTCTCAAATGTATTGTTGAATAAAACAAAAGGGCTTGCGATGGATCTGTCATTTTTAACTATTCATCATGTGATTCACCATTCAGATAGCGGGAGTTTAATCCACTCATCATTTTTGCTGAATAAAATCCGTATTTGCAGACATTTGCCAATTATGACTAATTTATGTCTGGCGGTAAATATTAATGGCACTTGTTTATGACGGAAGATAGTTTAAAAATACGCGGCAGTTTACTATTAGGCCCAGTTTGGCACCAATACATTTATCATTTGTTTAAAAAATAAGAAACATTTTTGTTTCATAAAATATTATAGCGGTATAATACACAGTCTGCGCCGTTATATGGCCGGAATTCCATTATTACGTAACAAAATGATTTTTCGACAAAAATGTCGACCAGATAACGGTGCAGGTGGTGTACCCTAATATTATTTTTAAAGAAATATATATGAATAGAGGTGTTGAATATAAATCTACGACTATAAAGAACTAACTTTAATCCGAAATTTTAAGTTTATGTAAATTTTCAACCCAAAAAATGAAACTTTTCAAAACGTCAAAAATTATGGGACCCAAGTGAGACCCCTTTTTTATAGCCTAGTAAACCTCCTAGCTCTGATTTTCTATACAACCCTCAGTATTAATGGTGAATTGTAACTTAAAAATAAAAAAAATGGCAGTTTTTTTTTCTCTCTCAAACTCAAAATCAACTTGACTATCAAAAAAATCTTGACCCTGAAAGACTCATAGAATCGATTGGATAAATATTCTATGCGTTGTTTTTTTGTCCCATTCCACACGCGTGTATATTCTCTCTTTCTCTCTCTATTTTTTGTGTTTTTTTTCTGGGAAAAATATATTTTCTCAGTCTAAATCGATAATTCCTTTTGAGTTCAAGTATAAATGATTAAAAAATTGGCTCTCTATAAAGTTTTTTTAAATGCGTTCTTCTTGGGAAGGTCCCGCGCACAACGAAATCCCATATCATTGGTTGACGAATCTGGCGAATTGTGATGCCTGGCCGCATTTCGAATCCTGTCAAATTTGGTGAACATTAATGTTTCCGTGATATCAAAAATATTACATTTTATTCTCCATTGGGAAAATACTACAGGGGGCCTTAAATGTATTTTAAAAACCTGACTTGACCAAATAACCAACCAAATTTTTGTTCACCCAAAAAAAAGTGAAAAAGACATGATTTATATGAAAAAATGTTTTACCCGTGTCGTTCTAAATGTATGTCTCGTTCTAAAGGGTGGTCTGCTCGATTTGTTTACAAACATGCATGAAAAATAAAACGTTATTGTGGACAAGGCATACATTCAATCAATTTGAAAATGCCATGTACACATTTTTCCAACCTTCGGCAATCATATCCCATCTTTTCACGCACCATAACTATTGAGAGTGACCTTGAATCTTAGCCTGAACTTGGCACTTCCGGTTTCGTAAAATTGCTACTTCTTCCGCACGGTTTGTTGGATCAATTTCGTTTTTTTGTGGAAAAAGTGTGAAATAAAAACTCTACAACATTGTCAGAAAACATTTTCGATTTTTAATTTAATTTTTTAATTAGTGGAAAATTAGTGTTTTCCCCTATTTTAAACTAAAAAAAAAATAGTGATCCATGAAAAAATCTAAAAATGTTTTCTGACAACTTTGAAGCGAAGACCCTTCAGATTATCAGAAAGAAAGAATCAATTAAATATCAGTCGCCGTATTCATGAAGTAGCTGTTTTTCCACATTTTAGAACTATATTTTTGAGTAAAAATGATAATGTATCGTGCAGTTAGTACTCAAGTCGTGCCTTCTTTCCCCCAAAAGTTACTGTGAAGTTACCCTGAAGACTCCTAAAGACGATACAAGTCAAATTAAATTAAAAGAAGAACACAAACAAATTTTAGCAAATAGTAATCGTGGGAGTGATTTCCTAGTTTATCGAAAAATTTGAAAATTTGAAATGCTCAAAATTTCTAGAATTCGTGGATTAACNCTAAATGTATGTCTCGTTCTAAACCAAAAAAAAAAAAAAATTAAAAAAAAGACATAATTTCTAAAAAAAAAATTATTACCCGTGTCGTTCTAAATGTATATGTCTCGTTCTAAATTTACACCAAACAAAACAAAATAACAAAGGCATGATTTAACAAAGCCCCCTGTAGATATTTTTTAGTTTTTTGGTGGAGATAATTTAAATGTTAAAAAATGGTCCGAATAAAAAAAATTACTAAAATTTTCAGTGACAAAAACGACATTTTAATTACATATGAATGTACATAAACAATTCAGGAACTTTCCCTCCTTAAAAAAATAATAAGTACCAGACCTTTGTGGATGTCTCGCCACCAAAAATTTCTGCACATTCCGCAACTTTTTTGATAAAAAAATTCTCTCTAAAAAAGGACTAACCAAAAATGATCATCTATATAATATATATCTTTCTCAAAAAATCTATGAAAAGAATCCGATAAAATAAGTAATAAATGTTTTATGGCTGGCTGACACTTGAGACCTATTCAAAAGAATAAAAAAAATATATCGACTTATTTGAGGTACATCGAATTATTCATCTGAACTTATCTCTAAAATCGGGAGCATCTCGCCACGCTTATTATTTCACAAAAAAGTACAAAAGGAAACATTAGCGCGGGTATATTTAAAGAGTAATTATAACAAAATTAATAAAAAAAGTTAATAGTCACCTAGTAACACAAACCGCTATAAAAATATTTCAATTAGCTCGTTAGTTTAAGCGATAAAAATGGCGTTGACCTTGGTTCCGATTTCCTTTACAAGCCGATTGGTCGAAACTGAGCTCGGAAAATAATTCGATTTTTTTATTATTTTTTTTTGGATATTTATTCACAAAATATGTCGTTAATTAGCGACAAGTCGGAAAATTTCCGAGGAATACAGTAGTGTTCTCAATAAATGCATGCATAATTAAATTGCATTTTTCAAAAAAGAAACTCCAGAAGAAAAAAAGCTTTTTTTCTACCCCGCGTTTTACATGAATTTCCGCCAATCTCCCGAATTTTCTAGATGGCGATATTCGAGTTTTTTACGTGCGGAAAAACTCGAGTTTGGCTATCTAGAAAATACGAAAGAAAAAACGGCGGAAATTCATGTAAAACGCTGAGTATAATTCAAGTTTATAAATTAAAAAAAGTTGGAAAATAAAATTTTGCTGGTCTGAATTTAATATACTTAACTGGAGTTTCATAAATGGACTTCTCAGTGTTAACTTGCCTTTTTATACATGTAAAAATTTTCCTCCCAGTGAAATACCAAATTTGAAATTTCAAAACATACGTCACGTAAAAGTACTTAACTAGACAGTAAATAAATAAATCACAATTAAAAAAAAACACAAATAAATTATGGTTTAAAAACACACACCTAAACTCTCAATTATCTCATTCGTCTGGCCAAATAATAACAATGACCTTGATGCCTGTTTAAGGGCTCTTTTTAACGTCTTGTGAAATATTGTCTTCACTAAGAAAAAAAAAATGGAAACAATTCACTTAATAAATAATATCGAATTTGTTCAAATAAAACATTTCTTTTCAATTACTCATCACTTCAAATACGTTTTTTTCTATCTTGTTCACCATTGTCCTGTATGAGTGTTCGGTATCAGACAGAAAACTCCCACCCTTTTTTACCCGATCGACGCCGCGTGGAGACCCTTTTGGGTCTTATTTTAGGGTGAGTCAAGTTTTTTGCGAAGGTATAGTAGTGGCGTGGGCTTGAGTCAATGAAAAAAATTATATTTGTAACCCCTAAAGATCGTTCATTTGAACAACAAGATCAAGATGTTGCAGTTTAAAATATGATCAAGATAATTCAATTGAAAAAAGGATCAACATCTCTGAGTAGAAAAATAGGATCAAAATCTCTGACTGGAAAATAGGATCACGATCTGTCATTTCAAAAATAGGATCAAGATTTTTTTTTTGAAAAATAGGACCAAATTTTTCATTTGAAAAATGGGATCAAGATCGTTGATTTGAGAAATATGATTAAAATTTCGTTTGAAAAACGGGATCACGATCTTTCATTTAAAAATAGGATCAAATTTGTTATTTGAAAAACGGGATCAAATTTGTTATTTGAAAAACGGGATCAAGATCTTTCATTTAAAAAATAGGATCAAAATTGTTATTCGAAAAACGGGATCAAGATCTTTCATTTGAAAAACATCACTGCTCCAAAATAATTTACAAAATTCGAAAACACACATCACTTATGAAAATATGACCAAAAGGGCTTTATAATCTCTTTTTCTTGCGTGTTGACTCACCCTAGCCTATTTTCGGCTCGTGGTCATGATAACGCGCAAATCGATCGGCCGTCCACTCCCAGACGTTTCCAATCATGTTAAAAACGCCAAAATCGTTTTGCTCATCGAGGGCATCAACTGACCAGAAACACAAAAAATTAATAATTTTGTTCTAATCTGTTTCTGTCACTTCATTAAGGACTTTTATTTGGCTAAATGCGATCAATCATAATTTATGATATGAAAGTGGCTTGATAGTCCAAACGACCTATTTGGATGAAGATCAAGTGTATGTAAAAAAAGTTTTTGACTTTGAAAATAGTAGACAAAGCATATGTCAGACAGACTCATGTTTGGTAAAAAACGCAAATTTGCGTTGTCCCTTTTTTATTTGGTTTTGTTTTGTTTAACTTGATCAGCGCATAGTCCTAGTCCTCAAATGAAGTCATGTGACAGTCTTGATCTCGCATTTGAGGTCATGTGTCATTTTTGACCCCCTTCATATAAGGTGCCTTTAACCGAAATATTTTTTGACCCGAAATTTCTAGAAACCATAAGCTTTCATCCAAAAAAAACAAAAATTTACTCAAAATTAAAAAAAATGTGTGTAAAAAAGTAATTCAAAATTTGTATTACAAACAAAGGTCGGCAGGAATTAATTTTTTTTTGTACCCTACCATTCACTGAAAAAAGGGTACTGAAAAATTTGAACCCGAATTTACCCGAGCAAAAATAAATTGTACCCTTTCATACCCTACCAGTGAAAATTACCCGAGTTTATTATTTTTCGTTTTCGTTGAATTCCCCAGCTATGACAATTACCCGAGCAAGGGTAATTACCCGCGGGTAACGAGTGAAATCGCGGGTTACCGAGTGAAAAAACAAGTGCACCCTTCCATACCCTACCATTGAAAGTTACCCGTGTTTACCCTCGTCCGCGGACACTGGTACAAAATCTGCCGACCCGTGATTACAACTGAGTTTCTTGGACGTCTTGACAAAATAACGTTCTGAAAAATATGCCTTGGACCTTACAAATTAAAATTTAATATTAAAAAACCTTGAGTCCTAAGTTATGACCACAAAATCCCAGACCTTAAAAGCACCCAAACAATTTCCAATTTTGCTTAAAATTAAATTTTGAAACACTTACCAGGACATGTGGAATAAGTATAGCCATCGAGCCCTTCGTCTTCGTCAGGAAACTTTCCTTGCCAATAATTTGCCCGGTATGTTTTATCCGCTGGCAGGAGTTCGTTGCCCTAATCAATTGAACGTTAAGCTTAGCAAAAAACGGCTCCTATCCCGTATAATCAATTATACAGATAAGAACGATTTCGAACGTTCGTTAGACATCCGTTCTCCGGTGGTTTTTTAATCGAGACAATTGATTTTCCAGGATTCTTAAATCTTTGGCATCTTTCATATTTAAAAAAGGGAATATTCAATATGGAAACTTAAAACATACACAAATTTATTTTTTAATAAAAGCGCGTAAAACGCCTTTTCGAATAAAAAAAAGGTGCAAAAACGTTTTTTTATAAAAAGGTGAAAATACGCGTTTTTGGATCCAAATGACTGACTAAATTAATTATGCTAAAGCAAAAAAAAAATCCATTGGGCCTTAAAATATCGTAAAAGATAAATATTCGTATTTTTTATCTAGGGGTTGTACGAATTCGATTTTAAAATTCTAACGAACCGCCGCGGCTAGTTGTGGCGCGCAAGAGTTAAACATTTGATTAAATGCAAACATAGAAAAAAATCTAAAATCAATGTGCAATTTTTATACACCACCTGCGCCATTATCTAGCCGAAATTTTCCGCGAAAAAATATTTTGTCACGTAATAACGGCCATATAACGGCGTAGTGCTTAACATATAAAAATAGGGGTTCCTGCAAAAAGTTTCTTCAAAATTCCGGCCAGATAAAGGTGCAGGTGGTGTATATCAAAATTATTTTACTGGTTCATGTCTTTATTTTTTTTTCTCTTTCAACTTATATATAAACAATATAATACAAAATCATAGGTAACGGAGATAGCAAACACCTACAAAAAAATATTCGAACCAATTTGAATATTAATTAAAACTAAGAAGCGCCACTTGGACAGACAAAATACAAATCGATGGGAAAACATGATGTGTCTTTAATTACTCGAGTTAGTAAAAACCCATTTTTAAGCAACACTAATTTAAAATTTAATCGTTGCTTAGAAAGTCAATGTTTCAAAATGCATTCCAATTGGTTTAGAAGTATGCAATCAACCGGTGACTATTATAAGCTAATTGACATTTTTAGAGATCTCCAAAAAAACGTAAAAAGACATGATTTTAAAAAATTTTCCCAAAAAGCATGCTACTCAAATAAACTGTCTTGACCTTAGTGCCTGAAAAAACTGACTTTACCTTAGTGCAAAACAATGACTTGACCTTAATGCAAAAAAAAAATAACTTGACTTTATAACGGCACAAATGGCTGACCTCACCCCTGTAATATTTCTTATCGGCCAATTCAACCAAATTAATTTAGGACTACACAAAGTGTTCGAATTTAAATGGCGTGAACCTTACATTTATAATACGGCTTAAAACACTCAGGAATAATCATAAAAACCTCCTATCATATTAATTATATTGCTTTAATATTTTTAACGGGAAACACCAGGAATTGAAATTTCTAAACCGGAATGAAATAAGAGCCACGATAAAAAGTTTTTTTATCAACATTCGTAGGTAAATTTGATAAACAAAGTACCTTAATAAAAAATACTATTTTTTCAATAAAAAATCAAATATCTTCCGACATTACAAAAAAATCAATATTTTGGAGTCCGTCTATTAAGGTTTTTATGCAATCGATGCGAAAACATCATGCCGTTTTAATTACTCGGCTATTTTAAAAGACCCCAATTAAAAAAACTGAACTTCAACATCTTGTTTGAAATTCAAAGACACGATCACCACTAATTCACCGCGGAAAAATCCTTTCGTCAAAAAAAACTTCGACAGTATTTTGTCTCATAAAAAGATCTGAAAAACTACTAAAAGGGCAAAATAGAAAGCTCGTGATAAAGTCGAAATTACATAAACTAATAATCTTATTACTTTATTTATAAAGTAAATGTTATTATAATTAAAATTATTTAGTAAAACTATTACTATTTAGTAAAATGTAAAAAATGGCCTTCATTCACAAATTCCGTAAAAACTCATGAATTTTAAATTAAAAAAATCATTCATTTTTAATCCAAAAAAAAAAGTTGGCTTGAGGCCTTCATCCAAAAAAAAAATCGTGAAATACATGATTTTTTTAGGTTTTTTTGCAATATTGATTTGACCTTAGTCTCAAAAAGACCATTAGACCTTAGTACAAAAAAAGATCTTATAGCGGTCCAATCTCAGACCTTATAACCAACCCCGATTTAAGGACTTTGACGAAGTTTTTTTTGACGCAGGTAACTATTAATTCACCAACCTTATATCTAAGAGTCAGCGCTGCTTAGATTGATAAAAATATATTTTTTGTGCAAAAAACAAAAACCCAGGGAAAAATTTTGTCGACGAGTTTGCCCCGGGCCGCACGCTCCCACTCGGCCTCGGTCGGCAGGCGTTTTCCGGCCCATTTGCAAAAAGCGGCGGCGTCATTATAGGATATGTGAACAACCGGATTTTCCCAACGGCCTTTTAAACTCGTCTTTTCATTGACATTGTCAATACCGCTCATTAGCAAAGCCTCGTTTAAATTATAAATGACAAGACAGATAGTATACTGCGGTAAATACTCTGTTCAAAATGCTCAAGTTCAACCATAAATAAATATAAAAATAATAGCAACAGATTATTTGCCTTATTTCTAACTGATAGAAGGCGATAACATTTATATTTCTTGAAAACCATATGTTTCTGAGTCCAAAAACCAGGTCGTATTGATATGGACCAAAAGCGCACAAGTTTTTGCTAAAATTAGGTTATGGGTTTTATAACCAACAACCATAATTTACGAAACAAAATGTAGTGTTAGTGCTATAAGGTCACGACTATTAAAGCTCCTTATAACCAACTCAAGTTAATTTTAACCAAGGATTAATAAAACATACAGCGGGCGTGGTTATAGGATTCAGCTATAAAAAATGATTGAACCTTCTAACCAATAAAAAATATAAAAAAGACATGATTCGCCGGAGAAAAAATCTCTAAAAAAGACATGAATTTTATTCCAAAGCACTTTATTGAACGCCCAGAAGTTAAAATTTTGAGATGGCATAAGGAACTTTTTGCTCTATCCATCTCTACCAGATGAATAGCTGTTTTTTTTTCAAAACCTTTAAAAATACCAAGTATCACCCAGACTGTACCGTTCTCACAGTGTACTCATATTGGATATATATTTAGTATGTTCTAAAACTAAAATCACCAACTAGCAGAATATTATAACGATCTAGACTGAATGGCTGATTTTAATTCAGCAACCTTAACCCACAACATAATTGACATTCACCGATCAGCGTAGAAAATTCCATTTAAAAAATGAGCAATAAAAAATAGAAAAAAAAACTTTTTTTTTTAAGTTTATGATAGTTTATATTGTCGAATGTGTTCCTTAGGGCCCTCTGGATGTTTCCAGGATGCTCCTTCAATCATAATCCACCAAGGAGCTACTTGTACCATTTGTTCAGCTTTTTCGAGAACCTCTTTCGACAGACACATATCAAAAACATACGAGTTACCAAAGTTTTCCGCTTAAACATGGGCTGTAATTAAATTGTACAAAATATGTTTAATATGTGGCCAATTGCGAGAAGCTCACATAACGAGGGGACCCCGTTAAAGCGGGTCGAAAAAGGTGATTGTTACTAATGAGTCATTAGTGAAAATGTTTTTCGTCTGTAAACCTCATATTTTTACCAACTGACGTGGTGTCTAGACCATTGAAAATTTTGAATAAAAAAAACAGTTAAAATCAAAAAGCATAATTTGTTTACCTTCCGTTTTGAATTTTGTTTCTTGTGTGAAAATCCAAAATTCCGAATTGGGCACTTCGTAAGCATCCAAATAGTAATCTTTGGAGATTAGAACTTCCCGAGCCGGTTCTTCCCCGTCGCCCTCGACAACAGGCGAATCCGTTCCGAAGATAAATGGTCCTAAATTTGATAGTTCATGATGTACTAGGACATTATAAACATGATTTTTTTTTCCAAAAAATGGGGGGAGGTCTTCATACAAAAAAAGCGTAAAAAGACATGATTTTAAAGTTTTTTTCCCCAAAAAACATGCTTCACAAAAAAATTGACTTGACATTAGTGCAAAAAAGATGACTTGACCTTATAACGGTCATCTTATAACCAGACCCCCTTTAAGGTATTTAAACTTTTTTTCAAATTTTCAAATGACAAAAACAAACCTTTTGGTATAAGGACCTCTTGGTTGAGGCGTTTTTTCGGAAAGGTATCGTCCGGGGGATTATATTCGGCTTTGTATTTATGAGTGCCGTCGCCGTTATGGCATGAAATGGCCGGAATTACCCAAACCCAACGCGTTAACCGCCACATACCGCCAAACAAACACCGAAAAAATAAACACTAAAAAATTTGATAAGAGAAACCAATCACCCGAAATCATAAAATCAACAATGTACAGTAATAAGATCATATTTTTTCTGGAAAAATGATAACCACAAAAATGATGCCTTTGGCCCGGGAATTAAGAATGACATGTTGTGTTAGGCCAATTGAAAAAAAAACGTTTTATTTTGTTAACCACTAACGTAAAACGTTTTTCTTACACCATGACCCCTAATTATATGTAACTAAATCGGATGTCCTCTTTTGATTGAAAGTCATGTTTTTTTAATATAATTGTATCCTACGCAGAATACAGCAACTTTGATACTGAAAATTTGTAAATTCAAGAGACCTTACAGCCGCGAAAAAAAATCATAAACTTACACAAAAATACCATAACACCTTATATACAATTTAAAAACATAATAAGACTAATAACAATATGCAAAATATTTTTTGTGGCTTTTAATTAAAAAAGCGTACAAAGAGTGTAAACAGATAGATTAAATGATAGATTTTTATCTCAAAAAGACATGATTCTTTCTGGCAAAATCACTTTATGAAAAACTATTAGACCTTAGTGACAGAAAATGCCACAAAGTTAACCCCACCAGTAGTAAAACACATAATTTCATCGATAGGGAGTTGATATTTTAAAACTTGACTAAAACGATAAGTTTTTTTTAATCTTCAAAAAAAAAATGAGTCTAAAATTCCCAATCAGGACGTTAGGGTCACCACTAGTAGGGTCACTGTATACTAGTCGCTGTATACTAGTCATAGTCCATGACTAAATACTATAGTCTATAGTCGAGAGTTATAACTACAGTCCTTACTCATTTATCGGACGTTTTCGGTTCTCGAAAATATCGTCACAAAAAGGACCATTTTTCTATTAGAATAGCCCCATTTTGGCCAAAAAAGCGTCTGATAAATGACTAAGGACTGTACATAATTTATGTATCATAAAGGTATAAATATATATTTCATGAATCTTCACGCTTGTTGAATACGAACTTATTCATTCTGGTCACGTGTTTCAAAAAAAAATTATAGCGTGAAATTCACTTATTATTTGTCTATGCCAAATTTATCAATTGTAAGTTAGAAAAATCCCTAATAATTAGAGCGTGTAGCTGTGTCGGATGTCCGTTTCTCTACGTTAAAAAAAACAGACTGCGTTTAAAAAATGTAAATAGGATATGAAGAACAATTGAAGAACAAAAAGCCGTTTTCCCTGTGTTAAGATTTACGTCTAGTCGTCTTTGTCTATCCCCCATGTCTTGGGCAGCTTCCAGTTTTGAAAAAAAACTCGAATATTAATGACTTAAATTTATTGCTAATAATTTGGTTCACAAAGATTTAAACTTAATTTGACTTATTTTTAACTTCCATAAGAATTATATCTGAATAATTAAGTTCTTACTGTTAACGAACTACAGTCACGGATCTCTTAATTTGTACTTTTGATTTCCTGAGAAAACTTTAAATTAAAATAGCCATTTACAGTGGTTATTATCACTAACGGGTCAATACCTTCCCCAGGGGTTAAAAAGCGAAGAAATCATGAGTCTAAACTTGAGACTACTGAATCCTGAAAAAACTTTAAATACTTTAAAAATATTCATTGGATTAATAATAATTTAAAATTTTCAAAAAATCAGGTACATGAAATCAGGTGTATAGACTAAGGACCATAAATTATCTATATTTTAAAATCATATTTAAAATTTCATCTTGATGAAAAAAAATTGATTTTAATTCATTTAAATAAATATTTTTTGAACGTACTACATATTTTTAAACTGTATTTGGTCTGATTCGGACTATAATTCCATTAATGAAAAAATTATGAAATTTGTGTTTACAGAAGCAAATCGTCCTTTAATTGAGCACCCCTCGATTGAATTAACTTACATTTTTTATAGAAATTTTCTACTCCAAAAATCGACGGTTCTCTATGTCACAATCTCTTTCAAGAATTTTTGTGTTTTATTTTTTCATTCAAAATGAATCAAGAACCTTATTCGACGTTGAGCCATCACCCACGCAAAAACCTATATGATTTCAAATTCAGTTAATTTTTTTGATCTTGGCCCTCTCGTCGTCACTTCATAACTAATCTTCTTTTTGAAGATGACGAAAGGAAAAAAGCCGAAAAAAACGACAAAGGAATTTTTTTAGAATCACTTATGATGACATCCAATAAATACTGTTCAGCTATACAACGAACGTTTTCAAGCGTAACGCTCAAAAAAA
>SCLG01000003.1:1880430-1912655 GCA_004367875.1 Oikopleura albicans
ATGTTGAAGAAAAAAAAATGTATATGAATAGACCACTTTAGCGTTATAAATGTTAAATGAAGTTGTCATAGCATATTGTGGAACAGACGTCGAGGATTGAAAAGTGCATGATTAAATAGAACGTGGAATTTTTCAGCATATTAGCCCTCTGACACCGTCACGGTTTGAATTGACATACATTTCAAACTACTGTCAATGATTAACCGAAATTTGGAAAAAAATAAAGCAGAGCAGAGGGGGGGGGGTGGTCTTCATCCAAAAAAAAAACGTAAAAAAGACATCATTTCAAAGATTTTTTCCCCAAAAAAATGCTTCATAAAAAATTGACCTGACCTTAGTGCAAGAAAAAATGACTTGAACTTAGTGCAAAAAAGATGACTTGACATTATAACGGTCACACCTTGTGACCTTATATCAGACCCGCCTGTAACTTAACCTTATTACGGCACAATTGTCAGACCTTATAACCACTTTCCCGTATCTGTATTTTAGGAATGAACCGTCTAGCGAAAAGACACATAGATACAAAATGGTGCAAGCTAGATAAACCTTAAAAATTAGAAATTTCTAAATTAACTGCTAAGACATGCATCATGCCTATCTCGCATTTGAGCGTCCATACAAATACCAAATAATGGACAATCAACAAATCACAAAACAAATAAATTTTGATTCTGGGCAACAGACTTTTAAAAAAGTCAAAGGATGTCAATAATAAATTAGGCTAGCACCGGTTTTAATACACTTTTTTGCACACATTTAGGAACCAAAAATTGACTATTTTATAGTAAACCAATCATGTGTGAAAATCGTCAAAATTGCGATAAAATATCTGCTAAAAATTTATCTTTTGTAAGCCATCAATCTGAACGGTAAAAATTGGATGGTCGATAAAATAAAAATTAGGCAAAAATAACAATTATATTCTATGGGCCATAGACTATGGCCCAACGATTATTGTCTATCTTAATGTTTTAAATCTCAATTCATTTTTCCCTTTTTCCTGTTCATATTGACCATGCCAGAACGATATTTTTTATTTTAAATTGCTTATATATTTAAACTTTATATAATTTCAATTATGGCCCTTAAATGTCTGTTTTACAGATGTTTTTGAAATTTTTAACTATTATGTTAACTGTTTGTTTGTTTTAATGATTCAGTGACAAAGAAAATAGTTTTTGTCTGTGATGATGTTTTTAAAAGTACTTAATCTCATATATTTAACGTCAGTTTTCTTGGTAATACAGTTTTCATTTATACATTATTAATTAAAACATAATTAGACTGATAATTTGACGGTTAACAGGATTAACCCGCATATTTAGTTAAACCGTATATTTAATTGCACAGTTGGAAAAAACGATATTTTCAGGTTTTTCTTTTTTTAATTATTGAAAGGAAGACCATCATTAAATTCTCAGTTTTAATAAAAAAGGGATTTTCGGTGTAGCTATAATGGTTTTGGAAAGATCTTTGTGGACTGTCCCTAACTCCCAGGATACACCGGTTGTTGTATTGCCCTCTAAATGTTTTTATCGCCAGAATTTCGATGTTTCCGACAATTTGCAAATTCATTTTTTTTTCGAATCGAATATTTCGATTGTGATCAAAATAATTAAAAAATTTTTGATATATAGATTGGTCCAAGTTAAAAAAGACATTGTTTACAAGTGAAAAAAAGAAAAAAAATATGAAAATAATACTACAAAATTAATAACTTCATTCATACAAATACGCATTTTCTAGTATTGTTTTCAAATTATTTTTTTCACTTTTCAAAAAATTATTTTTTTCACTTCAACCAATCTGTATGAAGATCAGTATATTTAGACTTTTTTTATTTCGTTCACCGTATTATCTAAGACGATAATTAAAAAAAGACAAATTTGTCAGTAATTACTGTCACCGGGAGTTTTATGTTATTTGCGCTTCCTGAGAGTTAAACAGTCCCCATTTAAATTTCGGGTCAGTTTTGTTGGTCATACAGCTTTGATCTATACATAATTAATTACAATTTGATTTTAAAGAGGTTTTTGTCGATATTACTAATATCATATTAGTCCTGCTTATCATCGTCAGTGTCATTATCTGACCTTGAGTCCTCGACCTCTTGGCCACTCATCAAACGCAGCGCCATTTTCACAATCAAATAAAACCAAAAAATGTGAAGAAATTGAAGAACAAGTAATAAACCATTGAAAATATAATAGCCGGGGAAAGGGCGAAATAACCACATTGATTTCACCCAAGTTGTATGAAGAATCCAAAACGGAAAATATATAAGACGGCTAAAAAGCATAACATGTTACATAATTTGTTGAAAAAAAATCCCATTTGTTGAAAAATCCTATTTCAAGTCATGTCGTTTTCATTTTTTCTGCACTAAGGCCAAATCACTTTTTAATGCATATAAGTTATATGCATTCAAAACTGACTTGGCCTTAGTGCAGCAAAAATGAAAAGACATGAGGTCTATAGAATACCGATCTTTGTCCCAGAAAAAAAGTTAAAAAGACATGTTATTTATCATTTATGTTGAAAAAATTGCCTTGATGTTAGTCCGGTATAAGGTAAACACTGAGTTGACCTTATAGCAGTCAAAATGGTCTACGGCTATATTATCTTTCAGATTTTCATCAAGTTCAAGATGACCTACCTAATAAAAAACGCCACACCAAAAAGAACGAATAATAAATCAGCCGGGCCAGTCAACTTTGAGTAAACGCATAACTTTGCCGACTCCAAAAATATATCAGAGATATCGTGGCACCACATGACCAACGTGCCTATCCGCGTCAACCCGCAAACGTACGACAAAGAAATTAATAGAATTGTCGCAAAATGGTGGATCACTTGCTCGCTGAAATCTTTACGTTTCACGTCCGTAAAGATAGTAAATAAAAGTGACAGATAAAAGGATAATTCAACCAGGTAATAAACTAAAAAGTACTATTTTACACGCTACGATTATAGTCATTTATAGCTCGTATATGCAAAGCTATAGGAAGATCCTGGTGAAAAATTACTATAAATGCGAAAGATAACAAATGGAGTATTAATTAATTAATACCGCATCCATAGTAAAAGGGTGGGAAGCAAACCGCACACCCGGCCGGCACGGCGAGACCTCCTGTTCATGGGTATGTGGACAGGAGGCCTCTCCAGGCCGGCCGGGAGTGCGGAGTGCAGGGTGGGTCGAACAACCGTGAGGGTACCTCTAGTCTCTAGAGGACCCGAAAGGGTGAATGAGGTCTGATAGCCCAGGACATGCCTTTTTATACCTCGATATTCTAGAATGTTTTTATTCTGTCTTGACGACCCCACTCATCACTTGATGCCCTTACTCTTCATTGGGCCTAGTAAACAACCATAAGACTTACTATAAATGCGAAAGATAACAAATGGAGTATTAATTAATTAATACCTTATCCAATAGTTATCCCTTGGTCTTATACTGGTAAATCGGTTAAATCTTCAGGTTTGCAAGCTTGGTTCAAGTAAGTAGGGAGTTGGGCTGAGGGGCTTCTGGCATAAAAGCCCGGGAGCCCGTCAGTCCAGGTCCAGTCTTCACCTAGGGTGTTTCCTTGTGCAAGTGATGAGGCAAGTCTAGCAGGAGCATTTGCAGTCGCATTAATAATGCAGCAACGTTTAGCTACCCGGCTGTTATATTTGTGCATGACTCAATTGTATTGGAATGGGCTAGCAGGTAAGTGAGTAAAGTGTCAGGAATGTATATACGAACTGTATGAAAATTTTTAATTCTTAAGAAATCTTTAAGGCCCGGGATATACCCGGAGTCACAAGAGCTCTAGTCTGTCGCCAGGGAGGAGTCCAAGGGCCGTTGTGGCGGTGCGGGCTTCTCGCCAGGCTGGGCGTATTCTCTGGTCTCGTGTGTAGACCCAGTATTCAATAATCTCGTTGCCCGAGGCGCGAATGCCCCATCTGGTCCAGTTGATACGTCGCCAGGCCCGCGTGAAGTAGTGGAGCCTAGGTAGCGTGTTTAGGGTCAGTGTTTTGTTGGGTCTAATGGGCGCAGCGACGAGGTCTAGCTTTCAGACCTTAAGTCGCAATTGTTTTAGTTTTTTGGTCAAAACTCCGCCTCGTGGGTAAGGTTCGTAACCTAGACCTCGTCGCCGTGCCCGTCAGGTCTGACATTGACGTTTGGTTGCAGCTCAAAGGGAAATTACCTGCGTCTAGACGTTTGCAGTACGTTCCGCGCATTCTTCAGAGTTGCCATGGCCGATTCAGCCTGGGAGAGTCGTGCCGGTCCAAAGCCGGAGTTTTTTGCCTGGCGTGTGCGAAGCTCTAGCTCGTCTTTGGCCGTGTCAAGCGACTCGTCCCATCTGTCGATATCGCCCGCCATGTTTTCTACGTAGGGGAACCAAAAACCGCCCAGGTGGCCTTCGTTGGCCTCGTGAATGACCGACGGGTGGCACAGACGGAGGGGCCCCACGATGGTGCGTTCCAAGAGTGCGGGGAGGACGAAGGGGGTGTTGGGGTCCGCCGGGCGACACATCCAGTCTACCTCCTCCTGGTGTGTGCCAAAGTCCACCATATCCGGGGTGATCTTGACTTCAAATTCGGCCATTTGGTCTGAAGTTAGAATAGGGGCATTTTAACTACATATGTGTCTGTATTTGGGATTGAAGTGGCCTGGGCAAGTGATATAGGTGGCCCGGGCGCGGGTCAAAATGTTACCGGCAACAGTTCGGTAATATTGTGCGCGCTTTGGCGTTTTAGCGCATTTTGGCGCTCGGGGCGGGGTCGAATGCGGCGACGGATCTTGAATTGTTGTAGTTTTCGGGCTGGAAACTCCACCTCAAAGAGTGAGGTTTGAAACCTAGATCACGTCGTCGCATTCGACCCCGCCCCGAGCGCCAAGAGTTTTTTAATGTCTTAGTATTGTGGGTTCTCGGATGGGATATAATACATGGGGAGAGATTGCCCTGGTGTCTCTGTTGCGTCCCGGGCCAGCCTGGCAGTAAGGAATGAAGTATCAGTTTTTAAGGCTCTTAATAATAGGCGGCATGGTTATGTACAATATGAAGGGTTCTGTTCATCGTTCGCCCCGGAGCTCATATGGCTCTCTGTGACCCGCGTCATAGCGGGTTATTGCTCTTTCTAGTTTTCCTTCCAGAATGACCGTTTGTGAGTAACAGTCAAGCACTGTGCGGGTGTCGTTCTCAAAGTCGTCCCGTCCTTGTTCGATGCGGGCGTAAAAGGCTATATCCTGGGTGGTCTCTACCTGGCCAAAGACGTCCCAAATTCGGCGGTGCAGGCGGCGTATTCGCTGTGGTGGCATCCCTGGGCCGATGCGGTCGTTCTGTCGATCGAGAAAGGTTCGGTAAGTTTGGTTTGCCGTTGTAAGTCTGTCAATCGTGACATGCACCGCCTGCATGAGGTATTCGAAGGTGTCCCGGTGCGGAATATTGCGGGCCATGCGAGGTCGGTGTTCGTGCATATCTCGCATGTCGCGTCGCATGCGGTTCTGAAAATCCGCGTCACCCCAGTCTGGGCGGTATTCTTGTGCGTCCCAGTTGTGCACTCGGTTCAACATTTCACAGTCTAAATAGTGAGTAGTATTAGCTTTTGTGTAGTCAAAGGCGTTGATAGTAGCCTGGGCGACCTGCCCCGGCTACTATTTCTCGGAGTGAAAATAAGAGGTAGCTATAAAAATAAACTCTGGTAAAAAACTAGTGTACAGGGGAATCTAATTTCGGGGTTCGATTTTGTGGAAGGTGCGGAAGGTTGCGAGGGCTGGATCCCAGAAGGCCAGGAACCGTGGGTGGTCTCGTCCTGGCGGGGTATCCCGAAGGACAATCACACCCCGTTCCAGACGTTCGATGTTGGCGCCATGAAGCAAGATGGTCATGGGGGTGCCCTCAATGGAGTGTGCGTCCTCTCCCAGTTTTTCATTGCTCTCGTGCCATTGGCGTGCCACTTGGCGGACGCAGTCGCGGTGTGCGGCCGTGTCTCATCTAGGCTTAGGACGGTATGTAAACAGTTATGTCCCAGGTTTTAAGGGTGCCGGGGCCATAATGGTTATTTGGAAAAGGATCGCCCAGGCAACGGGTGGACTGCACAGAGGTGAGGCTCCCGTCTTATTACATAAAACTCACGCACTCTGTGCAGTCGGATTCACTGGGGAGCGTGATACAGCAACCAAGCCGGGGCTGACTACCAGGGCCGGCCACTCCGGGTTGGTGCGTGTTTTCAAGGTCCCCAGCCTATGCTGGGGTTTTTATTCCGAAAACGGGGGCATATTAGATATGGGCTGATCGGTGTCCTAACGTCCGTTACTAAGTGTGAACTGTTCTAAGCCGGTCCTGTCCATTGGCCCGTCATATGTGACCGGACGTCATTGAGGAGTCGCTCGTTGTGGAAGACTAGGCGCTCTCGGAATTGGAGGGGGGTCTCCTGGTCTCCCTGGACATAGATCATGTGATCGTGCCGGATACGGGCCAGGTCCTGGGCGACTATTGTCATTGCCCTGCCGACGGTCCGTCCTGGCGAGTTGAAGGTAGGCGGGGGGAAGTGGCGTGTCGTGCTGACGAACCATTGCAGCAGGTCCTCGTCTGGCCCAGGTGGTTGGAGGGCAAACTGTTGAATCGTTCGTTCCGCCCAGTCCGCGTCCGCCATTTGATTTCCTACGGAGCTGGAGCCCGTGGTGTTTGTCGCGTCTGAAATCGCCAGGGACACCCGCGCGTCGTTGAGTAACGAGGATGAAGCGTCAGAGCGGGCCACGTACTCCTGGACTTCCCGGTAGGCCAGGGCTGCCGAGCGGCTGCTGTTGGTCGAGGCGGCGATGGATCGGGCGGGGTTGGAGGAGGATGCTCCTGTGGTCGTTGAGCCATCGGTGGTCGGTCCTGTTGACCCGGTGCCGTATCCAGTCTCCGTGCCCTCGCTTGATAGCGTTAGTTCGGCCAGGTCCTGTTCCGGGAGTTCTTGGTCGACCAGATGTCGCCACTCGATTATGGAGTCATCACCTGAGGAGGATGAGACAACAAAGCCTTCTAGGTCATCCAAGTCTCCCCGGGCGTCCCATGCCCTGATTTGCGCCAGATAAGCCGGTGGCAACTCCATCTCCCTCTGCACCAAGGATTCCAGGGCGATGGTGTCGGGGAAGGCGCAATTTCGGATGATGATAAACAGGAAGCATCCCAGGCTCTGCTCCCCCCATTCCAAGTCCGGCAGCGTTTTGTGTGGCTCCAAGCCTGACTGATTAAGGGTCCCGTTATGATCAGCTTAATGGCTTGTTAACTGTGGGTCTGATGATAATGTGTTACCCGGGACAACTGTCCCGTTCAAAATTTTGCAACCATGTGACCCAAACAGATTTACGAGGAAATCATTATCATTACTGTGTTAGCAAGGGACTTGATATAGTTGGGCAGCCAGGTCCTAAAACCGTTTTGTCAGGTTCGGGTAGGGGTCCTCAGATTTTATGGTCCTTAGGTATGGGTAGACATGATGGGAGCCCGTTCCTGATCCCCGGCCATTGATTCGGCGACTTTCCATATAAAGCTGGAGGCTACCGCCTCCAAGGGTGCCAATTGGTAAAGGCGGCCGTGGTGTCGGAGGACCGTTGTGGAGCGGCCTGTTAGTGGCGAAACCACTCGGTAAATGTAAGAGTCACGTTGGCCCTCCGCGGTGACAATGTATTCCGACAGCTCCTGTTCGCCCTCGCCGAAGTAAACGCACGTCCCGGTATACCGGAATTGGGTCTCCTCCGAGATGGTCATTGAGACCTTCAGGAGTTGGTTGGCCCGGAAGATTGCCTCACAGACTTGATTAAATACCGCGTGAACTCCCAGTTGCAGCATTTTCGTGCGCTGGAAGATCTCCTCAGCCTTGCCCGGATCGTCTTGAAGGTGCCAGAATTCGGCCAGGGTGGCGCCTTGCGCTCGGAATTCGTCGAAGGGGAGGCTCACCAGCGTCGGGACCGAAACCCAGAGCGTGTTCTCCAGGAAAGCGAAATTTCGCCGTAAGTCCTCCGTAACTCCCCCCAACCATTTCGATCCTTCAGTACATTCACTTACCAGGGTTGAGTTTAAGAGGTCGTGGACGCCGCGGCGTAGTGCTATGTACTGTAGGTACGAGTTAATCGGGGTTGTTAACGAGAACCGACCATGCAGAGGCTGCAGGCGAGTTCGCAAAACCGAGACCTCCATTTCGACCATGGCCCGGGACCATACAAGTCGTTCGGCTGCGTCTTCCTCCTAGATAGAATTTTAAGGCATCTTTTAAGGGTTCTTTAAGGGGGTTTTTTCCCCCATTTGAGGGGGGGGCTTCTCATGAGGGCCAGATCATTAACTTAACGGTAGCCTGGGAGAGCGTACGAAGATCTAGCTTTTTTCCCCCTAGACTATCGTTCGGACTTCCAAACGATCGACTTGGGACTCTCTATAATAACACTAGAACATTTTCGTCAGGGAGAGTGGGTGAGGTGTTTTTGGTTACCGGGGAGCTTCCCGGAAGTGTTATGGTATTCCCTTCTCTTAGGTTAAGGGAGGGTTTTCGCTTCAATTCTCACCTCGTGTTGAATGGCTAGGTTGCGGAGGAGGAGGCCCATTGCTCCTAGGCAACATTGGCCTACGAAGCTGCGCACGTCTGGGTCCATCCCGAAGCCCACCGAGGTGATTCGGCCCTGGTTGTCTGTGAGCATGTCTAACTTGGGAACTTCATCCGAGCCACCATCAACCGTAGTATCGCCTGGGGCGCTAATGTCGTGGTTCGGAGTTACCGGGGCCATTCTGAACAAAGGACTACTTCTAGGGCTGTAATCGGGAATATTATAGGATTTAATAGAAGTAAAAAAGGGAGGGTGAGGATATCCCGGGAAAAGTTTTTCAGAAGGTAAAGAACTTCGCGTCCAGTAATCTCGACGGTGCTGCTACTGCATGCGTTTCCAGATTCATTGCCCTGTAGTATTGGGGCATGCTGCTGTCCGACTTCCAGCGCATCGTTGCTGAACAGGTTTGTTAATGTAAGCTAGCATAGATTAGGGCACGGTGCGTTTTTCAGACGTTTTAGGAGAACTTACTTCTGATGTGGGCCTCTGGTATATCCATTTTCATCATGGCTATGAGCATGCTCACTCGGCCGCTGTGGGCGCTCGGCGCGACGTCCATTTGGAGTTGTCTCGCCGCCCTGGCTAGATAATAATTACACTTCTGGGTGCTTAGTTGGGGCTGGTGTTCGAAAAGGTGGCCCAGGGTTCTACCCTGTGTAATGTGTGCTAGCATATTGTCGAAGGGAAGTATCATTTTTTGCGCCAGGGGGATCGTTAGGCTCTCTCTCTTCTCGCAGAAGACATTAGTCTTAGTGCTACGAAGATTGATAACCACGAATTTCACCTTCGACTCTGTGTTAGACACCCATTTAATGTCTTCTAGGAAGATCGTTAGGGCCTCAGCCATCCGACACCCTGATAGAAATGTAATACTAGTTGCCAGGGCTATTTTTTGCTGCAAGGGGTCTTCTGAGGTCCACAGGAGCTGGATGATTGGTCGAATGTCCTTTAAGTGGAACTCAGGAGCTTGTCTTGGTTGTACCAGTGCTCGATTCGCCATGGAACGTGCCAGTATTCTCGCCCAGCCCATCATCTTTCCCAGGACGATGATCGGGATTGGCCGAGGGGCATGTTCATCGATCGCTACTCGTGCGAGTTTAACCATGGTTCTAAGGGTAACGTTAAGCCTTTATTTTAATAGTTTCAAACTACTTGAAGTGGGTCGGTTTCGGTTTCGTAGCAGCTTTAATCCCTGGGACGAAAAGATTCAAGAACGCTTGGATCCTATCCCAGTTAAAATAATCTTCCTGGGGATATCTCTTCACATGAACCCACCATCCATTTTGGACCTGGGATAATCTAGGCACCATCTAAATTCGGCTGGTGACAGTTAATCGTAAATTCCGAGTCAATCAGGGTCCGAAACTGACCTTTCCTGTTTGAAGTCGAGAACTTTATAAGTTCCCGAAGTCTGTCCAGGTGGCATGACTCGAGGTCTACCAACTCCGCACTGCGTAGGAATTCCCTAAGAAGACCTTTGACCGGGGCAACTTTAAAATTGTCATAGCTAATTTGTTTTAGGATTTGTCCCTGGAGGTCAGAAAGGTGATCAAAGGTTTTAAGGAGTGCCTCCGAGCGGGGAGAGATCAGGGGCATTCTAAATTTGGGGGACCAAGTCAGACTGGGTTGGAAAGGATACTTTTTAGTTAATGAGGCAGTATAGTGTACAGTATACTTATATACGCGAACAGTTATTTACAAGACGAGAGATTTCCTCTTTTCTTAGAACGATTTCCGGAGACCTCCTAGCGAGCCCTTCTTTTTCTTAGACTCTCCCACTGAATCCGTTTTTGCACCCTGAGATTTTTGCCCTTGCTTCGGGTGCTTTTTAAAACCGGGCTGGGCTCCTGAGCCCCCTTTTTGAAAAGATCCCTGCTTTCCCTTTCCCTGGCCCCCCTTCCATTTCCGGGGGTTTTGGGAGGAAGGATTCTTTTTATGGTCAAATTTAGGGCGACCTCGGCCCTTTTTAAAACTAATTGTACCCTGTTGTCCCTGGCCACCCTTACGACCCTTGCCCGTCATTTTAACATGGCGCTGTTGGCGTTTGAAGTCCTCCCAGCGTTCCGCTTCACGGAGTTGAGCTGGAAGCTTTCGGGCTTTCTTTAATTGGGCATTCCGGACAGCTCTATCCCCTGACAGTGTCAGTTCATAGTAGTCATCCGGATTCCCGAGCTTCGCATTTTCAACGATCCGATCCACATCATTCTGTAAGTCAATTATCATTAAGGGTCGGAGGATCCTTAACAACGCCAACCGGGACATGTCCTTATCTTCATAAATCTCGTCTAAGATCTTAGTGATAATTCCAAAATTCGGGCTGCTTGTTGGAATGGCCTTTCGGTATCGCCTTAGAAACTCATCCATGGTTGCAATATCCAGGGTTAGGATCGCCTTCTTGGAGAAGAGGCGACGAAATTCTAATCCCAATTGCTCCAGATTGTTTTCCTTTGGCTGGGGAAGGTTCACCGCTTAAAGAAAAGGATTAATCTTGGAAGTGGGCACCATAATTGTGCTTCAAGCTGCCCTCAGTACTCTTGCCGGGTCCAGTGACTGAGTTAATTTCCCCCGACTATAAGCATCCGACCACGCCAGCCCATTAAGGGCTGGTTTGGCCCCCTTTTCATGTTCACCTTTCTGAAGGGGGGACTGGAATGCTTTAATAGTATGGTCAGGCCTTTCCAACCATGTTGGTGAGGTGCGAGGGCCTTAAGCCCTTAAGTGATCATTTCGGGACCGAATTTTGGAGGTTCTCCCCTTGGCCCGGGGTAGGATCAGCTTGTCTAAATTAGTTCAAATCCATAACTTACCATGTGTTGTTTCAACAAAGTGGTGGTTATCTTCCTCGAAGTAGCGATTTTTTCCCGGGACATTCGCATAGCCATCCAAGGTCTTCTTCGCATGCTCATAGGCCTTGTGCGCCGCGATACGCGCTTCCGTAGCCTTGGATTTTTTGTCCTTCGCAGCCTTTATGCCTAACAGTAACGGCGCTTCTGCATCATGTTGAATCTGTTCCTCCAGGGCGTCCAGGCGTTGACCATTGTCGACTTTAGTCCGGACACCTTGCCAGATTGCATGCGCGCTTAATTTCTTTGCGACCTCTTCTCTGGCCTTGACTTCCGCTAATGAAAAAATTATTTAATAATAAAATTACACAGTGCAGGGTCACTTAAAGTTTCTCGTTCATTTAATTACCCCGCCTTAGCAGGGACCATTATAACATGTACCCAATTTTGAGGCACCTGCCCCGGTATTCAGACTATTCTTGAGACAAGACCGCCCTGGGGAGGCGAAGAAATGAATACGATTTCTAAACACAAGTAATAATCCTCAAGTTCCCAGGACATAATTTAAACCCCATTATAACCGTCAGGTTAACTAATTATGGTAATTATTTGAACGAATGTTCCCCATTCCTTTAAGTGTCACCTACCTTTTCGTGCTTCGCATAGCTCGGAAGTTGCCTCCTGGAGATCCGTCCGGTAGTACCCGTAGTTCAAGTCTGCATCGTTTTGTTGTTGTCCCTGGATAAACTGCATCTCATCTATCCGGATTTTCTTGGACGGAATCTTCTTCGGGTTCGCAAACGATGAAGCCAGGGAGGACATGATCGAGAAAGGGTTCGAGTTCAAAGATCGAGCTGAACCGGTTCCCGAGCTCGACAAGCTCGTATCAAGGAGATCAAGGTCGGCCATTCTAAACGCAAATTCTGAGTTAGACACTGGTGAGAGAATGTTAACTAGGATTATATAACAGAGCACAAGTTGAAATAGCACGATTATTAAGCTTAAAATACCCTAGATTAGGGTCCCGCGTCTGAGTTGGGAAGGCCGTTGCCGGTTTTTCTCTATTTCCCAGGGTCAAAAGTTTAAACCTGGGGTCCCTCTTTATTTGTGCCATGAACACTGGCCACTCTTGGAATACATGAAAAACTAGGGCCCAGTGGTTTCTGTCACAATGTGCTCTCAGATGAAGATAAAAAATGTCCACCATCGCTACTGGGGGAAAGAGGTAAATTACTTCCGTCGACTTGAAGTTTTTGATAGCTGTGAAATCCACAGCCATGGCATCTTGCTCCCATGTCTGGGATATAAAATTTTCACACTTAGTATTAAACGAGCGAGCTGCTGCATCCAAAGTAAACTCCTTTCCCAGGGCAGACTGCAAATATTCAAATTTATCTTTCAAAAGAATTTCTTCCTTTAAATCAACTTCCCTAGATGGAGCATCTGCTAGCTGCGCGTGAGTACTTACCCAGTCTATGCGGACTATAATGTTATTATCCAGGGCAAATTCATTAATCTCCCTGATTACCGTGTTTAAAACTGGGTCTGAGGCCCCATTTTGGAAGGCTGCCACCACACTCATATTGTCACATAAAAATAAGAGTCTACGGTTCTTTAAAAGGTTTGTATAAGTAATAAGGACCAACTTTATGGCGACAGCCTCTTTTATATGTATGGGCGAATAAGCCACCCAGTGCTCCCACTGCAGGGTCGTGTTTATTCCCAGGGATTCAATCACGATTCCACATGCAAAGTTAGAGGCGTCTGTAAAAATGTTCAATTGGATCGTGTTCACCCCTTTTTTCACCCAGGGCCTAACTTTCGTTATATATTTAAGTGAAAGCCACGTCCTAAGTTCCTGAGCAATAAGGCCTGTTACTGGAACCCTTTGTTTACCGTTTTTCTCCGCATAAACCCAGGCCTCCGTTAGGCGTCTAATGTATAGCTGCATATTCTGACATACTAACAAAAAGCTACAGAGTCTGCCCCGGACTTTTTCAAGTTCTTTAACAGAAATTGATGGTTGTGAAAGGATATGATTGGCTTCAGCTACAAATCTCTCCCATTTTTCGTTCGGTATTCGTATCGTTTCGGCTTCAGTATCCAATTCGAATCCCAGGAAAGTAATCTGTTTTGACGGGACAAACGTAGATTTAGCCCTGTTAATAAAACCTCCCATAATCATCATACAAAGGATGCACATAAATGCCCCTCTGGAGGAAGCCTTTCCTGACTTGATTTTCGTTATATCTTCCCTGGATAGACCCCTTTCGATGATTAGGCGATCGTCTAAATAGAGGAAAGCCATTACTCCCTGGGACCTAAGAAAGGACACCCCCACTGAATTTGCCAGTTGGAAATCGCCCGGGATACGTGGCAATCCAAAGACTGCCCCAATAAACCTGAAGTAATGGCCTCCCCACGAAAAACAAGCCAACTTTCTACTAAATTCCGATAAGTTCAGTTGAAAAAACCCACTCTTATCGTCATATTTCAAAAGATAATCGTCTTTTTTAATATATTGGAGGACCATTGCTACCGTGTCCAGTACACACGGGACAGTAAAACTTTCAATATCCTTTAAGGGTCCCCCGTCGTAGCAAACTCGCCAGGTGCCGTCAGATTTAGGAACGATGACTAAGCCCGAGCTAAGCAAAACTTCTTTTGGGTCAAAGGCACCCTCTTGTCCCAGGAACTCCAAGGAGCCTGTTTTGAGGAGGTCCTTAATATGTGCTAAAATAGTCTCCGAATGGCCCAGGGTCTTCGTACTATTTTTAAGGGCAAAAGGTGAGTCCTCGGCCATCGTCTGTCCACGCCTAATCGGCACTAGGACCCGCTCGTTAACCTTACGACCATATTTCCCTTGGACCCCAAACCACTTATGCCCCTTTCTAATCAGCGATTTATTTCCCGGGTGATCTGTGAATTTCGTATAAATAGGGTGTTTCCCCCGGAAGATCACAGGGTTAGCTCGCGGAATATGCTTTAAGTTCGCAAACAAGTCAATTCCACTATGAACAATGCGATAGACTAACTCCTTGATCTCTTCCGAGGGCAACAAATTAATAAATGGAAGCCAAAAACTAGAGTAATCATTGTAAGTCCCGCACTTAAAGTCTTTTTCATGTCTAAATGACAGGATTTCCCAGGGCGGTCCCAACTTCTCCTTTTTTGACACCAAGTCCAAAAGATCCAGTAACTTCGAACTGTACTCAAACCATTCTTGTTGGGTGATGGGTGACTCCCGCACGTTACCGTTAAGTGAGATAGGTCTGATCCCCTGTCTCGGCTGGACACAGAAAGCCCCTTCTGATGCCAAACCCTGGGCTAGGCGTTTAACACCCTCCCAATCCAGTCTTAACTCATCTCATTTTAGTTCGCTTAATTTGAATAAGTACTATCATATAATGAATATATTGTCAGGGCAAATAAGTATTTCTATAAACTTGGTAAAAGCGAGTTACATTCAATAAGGTATTCATGTCTAAATAGAGTTTCATTCTTATATCCTTTAATAGACATCGGGATTCTCCCTAATGTTAAAAGCATTTCGGCTTCCCCTATAATCTGTGTATACTGAGTAAAATGGGTCACCATGGCGCGCAAAAATACAATAACAAGGTCCCGTATATCTGGGAGGACTAAAACAGTGTCAGCCAGGGCGTAGAAAAGTCTTGCCAGGGATCGGGACCTTACTGCCCTTGATAACTGATTGAAGTATTTTCGCCAGTCTTTGATCAATTCCACGTTTTTTGGTGGAATTAATTCAAAGATGATTCGCGATATATGCTTCAATTCAATCGCTGAGCAGAGAGGGTTTCGGACGACTTGTTCCAACAGTTTCATAGCCGTCGCCGCTACCATATAGGTCGAGGAGTAAACATTTCCTTCCCAGGTTAGATTTTTACATTTTCCCAGGGACGTATCTAACGCGTTCAGTACTCGTTGTAACTCCATCTAAACACGATAATTCCTTAGTAACCTTAATTTGACATGAAATAAATATATTTTCGACAATGAACTAGTATACAGAATTGGTAACAGATGTTATGCTGCATTAGGGTTGACAATCCCCCAAGCAACTCTCTATTTAAATAAGTGTTAGATTCATTCGGTCATATTTGGCGAAAAAATCTTCGTCCTCCGGTATCCCTGCTTGATCTTCCGGTCGCAGCTCCTGGGAGGGACCATCTTGACTATCCCCGGTCTCCATATCCGAGTTTTCGTTTGCTAACTCTACTACAAAGTCCGGTAGATAGGCGAAATAATTGCCCTGCCTCCAAAAAGGAATTCTCAACTCTGCCGAGCCCATGCTAATATCAACGAGTTGAGGGCCAATCATCGCTATCAGTGGCGAGGCTTTGTCCAGATTCTTTTTGTTCGCGTTAAAACAATCCGGTAAGAGTTTTATCAACTCCCGGAGCACTTCGCAGAGCAGGACGTCTTTTTGTTCCATGGAACAAATCACACGCTAAAAACAAAATCAGTATAGGGTTATAATTATACATTTTTAATTTAACAATAAGGTTATTCCCTTTGGAATACTTAGACTCCCAGGGCCAGTACCTAATTAGACCATCTTTAAACCCTAGAACTTTTAATAAATTAAACTTACTCGAATTTGCGCGATGATAGAGACCTTCCTTCCCAGCGTTGCCATCACTAGGTCTAAGAAGTACCTCATCTTGACAAAAAGTTGCCCTGGGTCAATCCTGAGAGGCAGCATGACAATCTCGATAATCTCGCCCAGGATTTTCAATGCTTGATCAACGAACAGCATTGTTCGCTCCGGGCCGTTATAAGACTCTGCCAGATCCAAACATATCCCAGAGATAAATCTGAGGGATTCACAAAGATCTCCGTAGATTTTGGGCGGGGGAGTATCACATTCGGGGTTTCGCCCTGAGTCAATGATCCCCACACTAACGATAGGAACCATTAGTCTCCACCACCTTATATATCCCTGGCCAAAACGGTTTTTAAGGAAGGTCTTGACTACAAACAAAATCTTATTGACCCGGTTAATAGTCATGTCCTCTAACAATTGGTTTTTACAAACCACTCCCTTAAGACCTTCAATGTTGGGTTTGATCATGTCCGAAAGCGTACCTACTTTCGATTTCAGGGCCTTCGCCTCCGTAAAGGTCCGAACTATCTTTTCTGACAGCTCTTTCAGCCCCTCAACACTCGCAATGAGGGCTCCGTCCCCCACTTTTGTTATGGACTCCCTTCGATTTAAGTCATCGAAGACAACTTCTTTCTCCCTCTGTAACTGACGCACTCCCTCCTTAATCAGGAGTTGGATTACAAAATCCAGTCGTGTCACCCAGGCCTGACTTACCACACCCACATGGTTAGTCACCCATTCTAACTCCATCAGAGTTTCTGATGTCAATAGTCCCAGGTGATGTCCGTGATTTCGGACCTCGTGTACTAAATCAATTAGCCTCTCCCTGGGTACTCGCCCCTGGCCCAGGTGTCGGAACACAGACCCTCTTAGCTTATCTACTGCGGTAAGTTGTGAATCTGTAGTGGCTAGAGCCTTTGACACCGGTAACAACTCCTCCAATCGCTTCTTAATTGTGCGTTCCAGGATTACCCAAACATCCAGTTCCTCCACATCAAGTGCCAGCCTTCCCAGCGGCTTATCTACCGGGTTCGGCGTTGGGCCGCTCCAGTTGTCAGCAATTTGTTCAAAGGTACGCTTAAACGACGTCTTTTGATCTTCCGGGGCAACTTTCACAATCTTCACCTCTTTAACTGTCTGCTTAGGCTCCGTTTCCTAAATATTATTTTTGTTAACTTTTTAAGCCATCAAGTTCACTAACATTTAAGTAGTTCCAATAATTATAGACTTAATACTACGTCAATGTCCAAGGTTCTTCTTCCAAAATTAATTATTGCCCAACTCATAATCCGTTATCCCAGTGATAAAAAAGGTTTCGTTTTGCCTGCGCCGATTTAAGACCGTGCGCTTATAAAAAGGGCTCGTGCAGTCGGGTGACCTCATCCTAAGGCCCCGGGCACGATTTCGCTTGGCGAAATATCATCGAATAGTTTTGAAAACGGTGGTTTCGACACAAAAGAACAGGGTTCTTCGATCGAAACCATTGTCCCGGGAAAATATGCCCTCTAGGCTTTCAGGGATCATTATGGTGTTTTGGACATAACTATGTAGGCGTTAAATCATAACCTTTTAATAAACCAAAGGCCAGCAAGGATTATTTCTTATGTTCATGACACTTATTAATTTATCCCGTCTTGCAACACGTTTAAAATTAAAATCAAACACTTCAATATTTATTACGTATCACAATTATCCTCAGCCTTAAGACAGGTATTACAGCTGATCACCAAACGAGTTGACACTTTCGTTTCCGACTTTTTCGTCGTTTTTCCGTCGTTTAAGTCACTTTTGTCCCTTTTTCGCCTGTCTTTGGCGAAAAGACGCTCAAACCCTGTCAACTCTTTTGATGACCAACTGTATAACTTAATTCTTAACCCTGAGTTTGTCTTAGTTAATAACTAATAATCAAGACTTACTTTAGTACTTGGCCCAGGCTGATTCGCGTTAAATTCGTCCTCCAACGCTTGCATTTCCTCTTCCCGGGTTAGGTTAAGTATGGCTTCGTCAATGACTAGACTCCCATTTCCGAAGTCCAGATCCAAATTGGATGGTAATGATACCGAGAAGTCACTCCCTTTGTCCGGCGAACCGTCCTGGGCAACACTCTCCGTTTTCTTCAATTCCACTGCTCTAAATGTAATTTTTAATTAAATCCCCCAAACCACGCTTCCTAATAGATATAATTTCCGTAGTCCTTATATCTATCTCCCCCCCTTTATTTCCACTTACTCCATTATTGAGCATCCAATTGGTTCCAGAACTTCATCCTGGGTGTCTTGACTCATTGCCCTTGTTTTCGGTCCAGTACTCATCATCGGTACTGAATAACTTTTATAAGGTCTTTTAGTTTTATGATAGCTTGCTAGATCTCGGACTTCTTTCTAATTGGTCCATCTTAGATCATATTACACCTCAGCCAATCAGGTTTATGCATTTTTTGAGCATTATTAACTATTTCATTTTCTAGAATCCACTTTTGTTTTTTAGAGTCCCCTCATCATAAAAGCACGGGGCTACTCCATAACAAGTTTGTTTTTTAAGCAATATTTTAATTTGTATTTTTGAAAGTAATTTATATAACGAAACATGGATCCTCTTTACGACGACATTGTCGCCCGATTATACAATATTGGCACTACTATCAACCAGTACGAGTTGGCAGAGATAACTATGCATCCTGAGCATCCAAAGTATGGTCCCGGAAGCTTACCTTACGATTGGATCCATTCCCAGGCTAATGCTTTCTGTATGATTTCCCTGGGCCAGTTGGATACCCTCAACGATTTCCGCATCTATTTCCGATCTATTAATTTGATCGCCGCAGAACTAAATGAAACCGTTAAGATTATTAAAAGCCTTTATCAGAATTTGGCTTTCACCAGTTCAGTTTCCAGGGATTCTTGATTATTTTAAATTCTTTCCGAAAAGCGGTTTTTCTGATAAATTTATTTCAGTTTCAAGACCCCTTTCTTAGACATAAAAGTTACACCGAAGGTTAATGAGCATCTTCCCCGGGCAGTAGTGCTACTCACCACCCCATCTTATGAATTCAAGGGTAACCAAGTTCCTATCGATTTTTTGGAACAGAAAACTGCACCTATTCAAGCTCTTATAGCTCGTTATCAATCTAGCCGACACATCAAACTCATATCAGGTTAGTCTGACTCAGAAAGTTCTAATTTAACTAATACCCCACTCATGGCTTGGGTAACCATTAGGCGTACCCCAATTCTTAAGTGCTCACCCTGGCTATTAAATTAATCTCTTTTATGAATCCCATATTATATGACTCTGTTCAACGGTTCAAAAACTCCAAGGAGTTGATGTAACCAGATTAGGTCCTCAATTTTTTTGATTTTTTAATTTTAACCCTTCAATATTACTTAATTTAGACCTTGTGGTACTCACTATTACTTTCCCTAAGAATTACCCTAATAGTAACTTCTAAATTAAATTCAAATATTCAAGGTTATCCCTGGCGACTAGAAAACAGACTTTTCACGCCTGCTCCGCAATCGCGACAATGGTGTCCAAAAGTCAAATCCTACAACAATATGGCCTTATACCAGGAGTTTCTCCGAGAGGTTGAACACGATATATCACATTTTTATGCCCGGTATAAAGCCGTTTTGGACCAGCTATTTCAAGATGGAAAAGACGTTTTCCAATATTACAGCACTGAAACATAATCACTGACACTATAATTATCCAAACTGTTTATTTAAATACATGTATTTTTATTCATCGAAATAATATGTTAAGGTCCATGTATTTATCCCGACTAAATTTTTGTAGAAATTTTAAAGCTCATAATACTTTGTGTAACTAGTCTTATACATGGACCTTAATAATTGAGGTTTCACTGTAAATTGTTTCCGTATAACAGTATATACTTCTGTCTTAAAATGAAGACATTGGCAGTTTGAAGCAGATCGCTTGGCAGTACAGTAATATACAATGTTATGAATTTCCTGGGCAATTATAATACTAACGAGTATTCATTTTTACTTTGTTTTTTAAAATAATGATCAAAAGTGTTCTAACTATACATTATAGCTACTTGTCCCAGGAAATTCAAAACTTTAAATGAAATTATTTCTAAAGATCTCCACTTCGCATCCTCTTGACTAAGACGCCAAATCGTGACATCTTTTTCCGTTTTGGATTCCATTCAACATAAGTCTCGGTTACCTTGTAGATCTCAAGCTCCTCCAGCATTCCTCTGATAACCGTAATCGCTTGGTCTACCAT
Source organism: Oikopleura albicans (assembly GCA_004367875.1). Lineage (NCBI taxonomy): Eukaryota > Metazoa > Chordata > Appendicularia > Copelata > Oikopleuridae > Oikopleura > Oikopleura albicans. The sequence goes on from SCLG01000003.1 coordinate 1,900,667, forward strand.
ATCGACATCAACTCTAATTTTTTAATTAAGTTCAAGGGCATTCAACTGTTAAGAGGTCTTCATAAAAGGTCTTTATTTTAACAAGGTCTTCATGAAAGGTCCTAATCTTAATTTTTTGTGTACCTATAGCGTTTTATTAATGTAAGCTTCTATTCAGTTAATTGTATCCCTGGTTTGCATCAGTAACAACAATTCTATTGTCAACTTTTCCGAAAAATTTTCCAGTGATAGTGTTTATACAAATTCTAATTAACTATAACTAACACTTATAACTAAGCGTCACTATTAATAAGTATTCTATTTAACTTTTGATTTTGGTTTCTTGACTTAAATCTAATCATAAATTTGAAAACACTTACCCTTGACACTGTAGCCATTTGCGGAATGAGTTTGATAACGGCTCGGTTGGCCAAAATTCCCAGGCTGTGCCCAACCAATGACTTATTATTTCTTTAACCGTCGTTTTCGTTACCAATTGGCCGAACCAGATTGGTAGTTTTTTACATTTGAGTTCAAATGCCCCTCTGTGCGAGAACCAGTTTTCAGACGACACCAATAGCCAAGGTCGTGTAGTTCTACCTTTCGGTAGTCCTACTTTATTTGTCAATTCCGTTTTCGGTTCTTTCGGTTCTTTCGGCCCTGGCGGTTTATTTGTATTATCAACGACCTCGCCTTCTAACTCTGGCATTTCATCATCGCTTTCAGTTTCTTCAACGATGGCCGACAAGTCGTCTCTTGCACCTAATTGCCAACCTCCGGTTTCTCCTGCTGCTGGTTCTTCATGAAACTCGACTGGTTGGTTTTCACTCTTTTTGACCCTTTCAAGCACCATTTCGCCCGGGAGATGTTGCGATGAAATCGGTCTTGTTAAGCGCTCTGATTTAAAAGGCTTTTGTGCTTCCTCCGTCATGATCGCCGCTTTCCTGAGGTTGCCACCCCGGATTGCTTCTACTGGCCCTTTTCTCTCCGACCTCTTTCTAACTTCCGATGGCAGCTTGTAATCTTGAAAATTCGTCCATTTTGGGTCCAGTAAGGGTCGCATTGACTTAAATGCTTCGCCTGGGTTTGTAGGTGGCCGGACTGGTTTCAAGATTTCCTGATTGAATATGCACCCGAACGGCGAAAGGACCTTAATTACCTTTGAGGGGTGGTTTGTTAGATGTGCCATAATATTCCCGACATCTTCAATTACTGTCTTCCTTCTTATTGCCCTGGCTAGCAATTTTTCTTTATTAACCTCTTTCCTCGTACCACACCAGATGACTTTATTACCATATTGAGACACGATCTTCTCTGGTCTATGCGGGCTGGGTTCCATCCAGGGTGTTTCATGGGCAAAGACAATCTTTGTTACCCGGTCCTCATCCAGTAGCTCCTTCGCGCAATATGCCCCCAATAATCCTTCGACTACCCGTTCGTTTTGTAGATAAACAAAGTTAAAAAGTATAACATGTTTTTGTCTATCTGTAATTGAGCATACGTTTCGTGAGCCTCGTCGTTCTGGAGCAAGTTTATTTACCAACAATTTTCGGTGTTCTTCATCCCGGGCAAAAGTTACCGACCCTGCTTTAAAGAGCGCTTGTACTTCCTCTCCGTCGGCTACTATCGGAGAAATTGCTTCGCAAACTTCACCGGGTTGAGTCCATAATAGTCGCCAAAGCCTATAACCATCGAAACTTGAAAACGCCTCCTGTCTTTGTATCCCCGGGGCTACCAACTCTGCTGTTAAGACACCTACGCTATCTTCTTTAATTGGTGCCACATGTAAAATTGTTGGGAAGTCCTCAAACAATGACCTTTTGATGCAATTTTTGAATTTTTCGGCCGTCACAACACCTGTCTGGAACGGTCTGCAAAGTTCGTCCCAGGTCCATTGGAAAAACGACAGGTAATATAATTCTTCACCATCTTCTCGTAAATGACACTGTTTCGCCAGGGAGAACTCATCAGTGTAAACGATTGTAAAATATATCCCAATTTCCACCAATTTTTGTGCCAACCAGGCTAGCATATGTTGTTCTTGGTCAAATAAGAAGTCATGCCACGGACCATATGACGATGTGTCATTTGCTGCCTGTTCCACTCTTCCTGCTTTCTCCGGGCGATACAATCGGTTATTCATTAAAACCATTAACACATTAACTGCCTCTTCTAAAGACATCTTTCCCAGGTTTTTAATTGTCCATTCCTTAACTTCTGGAGTCGCTTGTAACTCATCAAAAGTTATTTCAACCGTTTTCGCGTTTCTTGTTCTCGTGACCCCCATGCATAGCGCCGATTTCTGATCTGAGTTTACCGAGCATCCTCGGATTGGTTGTAAGCCCCCGCTTAGCTTAATTAGAGCACGTTCTGCTCTAATTATACAAATATTGTATACATCTTTGTGTGGGTGGCCCTGGAGATGTATAAAATCTAGCGGGAAGCCTGTAATAATGCTTCCTGGCGGGGCTAGTTTTTCCGGGTGTAGCTCATTTTTGAAATCGTGGGTCTTTAAATTATCATAAAAAGACTCCTGTTGTCTGGGTTCGGTTTCAGAGTCTATTGTCGCATCCATTCGCTCCCGATATGTATCCTCTACTCGTATATTGCCCTGTCGTATGTTCAAATTTATTGTAAATTCTTTGACCAGCAACAAAATTTTTTCTTCATTCGTTCCTTCCCAGTGACGTGACTTGTCCAGCATCGCTACTACCATGTCTTCCCAGGTCGCAAATTGTTGCGGAGGAGCTCTTGCTACCATAAGTAGGGTTGCGTCTTTAATTTGTTGTTCATTCAATTTCGCTTTTAAGCCTTCCAAGTCACTTCCTGGGATATTTTTTGCACTCATCCAAATCACCGCCAAAGTAACTTGAATTCCCTGGTCAATAAATTCTCGATCTGTAGTCACAGCCGTTTGAAATGGATTTTTTGTTCCCTTAATCGAAAATTGTGTCGATCGGGTTGGGATTTTTAGTAGGTCGTACCCTACTTTGATCTCGCGCTTGTTGGATATTCGAGTTATTTTCGGCGCCAAGTGCTTGATTGTTTCCCGGTGTTGTACACAATAATCCGATTCCACGCCTGGTGTCTTCAAGTTCTTGCACAGTCTCATCTAAACAATTTTAATTTTACTTTTAGCTATTTATTTTTAATTTTCCCTGCCTTAGCTAGGGACCTTTAAAACATGTACCCAATTTTGAGGTACCGGCCCAGGTATTCAGATTTTCCTTATTAATGTAGCATCCTTTAAGTGCGTCTCTAGATGTCTGTAAATTGTATAAAGGTTAAATCCTCAGTCAGTTGTAATTATAACTTACCCAGGCCACCCCCGAATTATTAATTCTTATGGTTTTTTCCCAGGAAATTTTCTCACTCTTTTTTATCTTCAAACGTTTAACTCTTTATAAGGTCATTATTTTTAAACAAAATTTTAACATCTTTAAAACCTTAGCTAAGTCTACTTGAATTGATTATGTAGTAAGTATATCTTTTTAATATTACTCATAATAAAGTATGTTTTACCTGGCAAAGTTTGTTTTTCTTGTTTATTGCCCAGGCTTCTGCATCCGGTCTTATTAGGTCACACATTTGTTTCTTTTGTTTCGCCATTCTCTTCCAGACCATGGTACGTGAATCCAAGTATAGTCTGTGATCCTGTAGCAGCCGAGTTGTATCATCGACATCATTAGCCACATTATTCATTACTTGGTCATTCTCCCAGGTTGTATAAAGATTGACTAATAATTTATATGAATATGGACCCGGTGATGTGGCCAATGCTTCGTTGGCGGCCCTCACAATTTGGACCCTCTTACATATGATTTGATCTCGTTCGTTCCAGTTCCACTTTTCTTTTCGAAATATGCTCACATTTCCCAAATTTATCAACTGTGCTCCGTTCTCATCAAAATCATAATCTTGTATTTGGCCTTCATGATTTGGAAAGAAGTGTCCCTGGTCACTCGATTCCCAATGTTCAGCTAACTTTTCTGCTAAAACCATCCAAGCTCTATCTAGTTCTAGCATTTCCCCTTCCAAAATGTCTTTATGGTTCAAATATCGTCCTCTTTTCACCATTTGTCCTTTCTTTCCTGATCGAAGGTTATTATTGTGTCGCTCTGATGTACTTCGCAACTTTTCAATCTTAGCTCGAATTTTTGGTGCATAACGGAATAGCATGATCTCTATCTTTTGATCAAATTCAATTACCATTACCGCATTGGGGTTCTGCACTAAGCGTCGGACCGTCGACTTCTTACGAGTTATTTTGAGCTCGTTTAATGAGATTGCCAGGGATGGTTTGAGTTGTTGGTGTAAGTCGCTGATCCATTGCTTGATCGAAGGAAGCCGAAGTAAGAAATTGTTGTCTTGTTCTTTAATAAATCGCTCTGGGTCTCGTATACCAAGGTAGATTTTCTAAATAATTTGGTAAATATTTTGTTATAAGGTCCTTGTTTAATTATGACTAAGATTAGTTTCCCGGGTAAGTTTCTTAATTAGTACCATAATTTATTTTTTAATATTCAAGCGTCATCTTATTTCAATTTCAATTTAAAAATCGCTTGTTAATAACAAATCGACAGCTACCACAATTTTGTTCGTCCTGTGGACCTACTTTCGACACCTATAAACAAGCCCTAGTGTACCTAATTTTTCTGAGGGTTGCGAAACCCTATTATTCGATAAGTACTGACCTGAAAAACTTCATGTAAAAGTACCGTCCAGAAGTTCTTTCTTTTGAGGTTAAGGACTAATTGTCCAACTGGGTTTGGTTGCATCCACTCATTAAGAATTTCTCGCCATTCCTCATGTTGGATTTTCCCTGGAAAAATCTTGTCCACACTGTCCTTGTTTAACTTCCGGTCCAGATGAGTATTTCGTTCTTTCTTTTCCGGAAATTGTTTGACCAATTCATTAATCGTAATGTTGCTATCATGGGCTGGGTTCGTTCCCATTACAATTTGTTCAAACACCGTAGCTTGTAAGCATCGATAGACGTTCTGTACTCCTGCTGTCTTTATCCCTGGATTTTGCGTCAGTTGAACCCCTACATGTTCGAATAGGTTTTCAAAAGCTTTCTTGTACATCGTATCATTCATTCTTTTCATGTATGCTTCCATCAACGGGTATAACATACGTTCCAGTCTTACTAGCGAGCTACGGGGTATTGCCTGGAGTGTTTTAAACTTCGGAATCCAATTTCTTGGGTTGTCAAACGTCAACTTCCGGGTCAGGGGAAAGAACTCCTTTCCTTGGTCCTTGAAAGAAAAGGTTTTAGTTTAATTTCTAAAGTATTGTCTCATATTACATCAGGGCAATAATTACTGTAATATTTCCTATTTTCAAGGCAGGACCTGGGATTAGGATTATATTACATAGTACAGCTTATAATTAGTGTTGATGAAACATCCCACACTTTTTTATAAAAAGTTTCGTCTCGGCGGGTGCCCCATTCTAGGGTCCCGGAAACGATTTCGATAAACGAAATTGAGAACTCTGGGTTCAATCTATTGGAATTAAGATTCCTCGACTTTAATTTTTTGAAATTAAACTTGCGTCCGCCCAGGCCAAACTTTTTATGGTTACTACATTATTTTGTAATATTGGTTAATTTATTTTATAATTTTTAATTACCTTAGAATTCAGTCGTTCAAATTTTTCCCAGGAAGCTTGGAGGTTTGCATGATTCCAGTGTCCAATGTTTGGCGCTTGTTTGCTTTTCGGGGTGTTTTCATTGACCAAATATAATCGTATTTTCGGCCATTTTGTTTTTGACCATATTTTTCCGCTCAAATTATTCGTTTCAAACCCGAATTTGCTTTCATTATTGAACATTTCGCACTTTTTGGCCCATTGTATCATTTCTTCCGCTAGTTTCGGCGATACTTTCGCCCAGGGATAGTGTCGTTCTCCGATTGGGATTAGTTCTGTTGTATATACCGACTTGATGGTTTTTGGGTCGGTGCTGTCTTCTTCCCAGGTAACGGTTATAAGGTTGTTGACTAATATTCGCTCGTCCTTTTTGATTGCTAGTTTGGTCTTGTAGCACCATATCATTGCCAGGTTGAGTTCTTCCAGGGACGTTTTTTGGCTACACAAAAAGGTGAGGAAGCCTCGATTGATCTTATTCGTTCCCACTATTTCAATCAGTTCTACCTTTACAGGTTCAAATTCCATGACGATTTTTTCTAAAATTCAATTTTAGTGTCCCAATAAATGTATACAGTATATTTATTCTTTCAGTAATTTTCCAGGGCAATCTTGATATTAGTTATACTAATATTTTTACTAATATTATTTGAATAATTAAGACTACTTATAAGCCATATTGTAGTTTTTATCAAGCAGCTATTTTTAGGTCCTTTTATAGTTTATAGGTCCTTTTTGTAAAGGCTTATAATACTTGTCCTGGAAATTTACTTTCAAATTTTTATATTCGAACAACTGTGTAATTAATTTAAGGGTTGATTTTAGTTTAATTTACCTGTCAAAATCGTCGATTGAATTTCGTCCGTATTCGACAACAGTTTGCCATATCCAGCTTCTTCCTGATCCTAAATAAGTTTAATTATTTATCAGGTGTTTGACTATTTGTTATTCATTCATAAAATTTTTTAATTTTTCTTCAGTCAATTATGGGTGGATATGTATCTTAATTTTATGACAGTATTTATTTTTTAGTAACTATTTTGCTAATTAATAGCACGTAATAATCATTTAGCTAGTTTTACTAGACTGTAATAGTTCTAATTTAGCCAGGGAAACCTTTCTTGTTTTAGTAACACAGTATTAATTTAGCAAGTGTATGACCTTATAATTTCATTTTTCTGGATAGTCATGTATTCAGATTTATTCTTACCTCAATAACCCATAGGATGTTTTCTAGAAACGGTCCATTTTGCCTTGGAATTGGTATGATTGAGCATCTTTCCAGTCCATTTCCCTGTTTGAGAGTTTCTAGTAGTTTGAGTCGCGAATGTGACAACAATTCTCCTTTACACCGGGTTACTTTGAGTTAATAATTTTAAAACTTCAAATTTTTAATTTGAGGCTGAGTACAGGCCAGTTTTTAATTTTAAATTACGCTAGTCTGAGCTAGCCACCTATAACCGATTATTCACATAAGAATAACAAGCCCGGGCCTAAATTTTCCTGGAAATAAAGTGTACCAATTTTATTTCTTGGTATGAATGACTTAGCATAACTACCTTGCTTTTGTATCAGAAAATTTAGTCATTTAATTTTCAAATAACTTTATATTCACTTATCCCCGGGATATAATTATTTATGGTTATTGGACACCTAAAGTTTTCTCTTATTATTCTTGATGATAGTGTCTGGGTAACCCTGCCTTGTATAACATTTTCCGGTGAAATCTCTCCTGTGTTTGTTAGTGAAATATTAACCAGTTGTATTTCCTGGGTACGGCGTGCTTTTAACTGGTCAAAACTGATTTGGTCATCCAAATTGTAATGTGTTTTGACAACTCTTTCTACGGCTTGTCTTTGAATGATTTCCAGGGACGTCTCATTTTCTCTGCAAACCTGTAAGATGTCTCCATTCACTATTTCCGGGGGGTTTTCACCCCCGTTTGCTATCTGAATTTGTTCTTCCATCATCCAATTATCTTTTCTAAACTCACTTTTTTTTTTTTTTTTAAAAATTTTCTAAAATATTTCTTGAAATATTTTGATGTTTTTGTTGTAGTTTTAAGATTTAGACTGACAGTTTTTTCAAAAGTTTTTTCCCCGGAGTCATGTCCAGGTGTGAATCCAGGTGTTAATCCAGGTGCACATCAAAGCGGCACGTTGTTAATGTAATTTTATTTCCATAGTGTTGGCGTAAGAGGGCTAAGATTTTTTGAACCCGTTTTTATGGATAATTTTTTAGAAAATGTTCCCCGGGATATCTAAAACTAATTTCTTAGTTTTACTTCTGGACATGACTCAGGTTTCTCTATTCTGAATAGGTTTCTCTAATTTCTATACTTTTAATATTTTAAGTATATAGAATCAGGTTTCATAATAACACAGATCAAGTTTCTCTCGTTTTGAGAGGTAGTGATTGGTTCACTAGTTTTTCTTCTCTCTCTCTCGCTCTCTTGCCCAGGAATAAGCTTTGATTTATTTTCGTTTTGGGCTTATTTTGTTGGTTTCATATTCCTATCCAATTATATTTTTCAACATCATAATTGTAGTCGGATAGTTTTGGTTTAATTTCTATCCCTGGTTATTTTAACGAAATTAATTTCTTTGAAATTATTATTTCAGTTTCTAGAAAGTTTGTTGATTTCCTAATGGGGTAGCTCTAAACCCTTTTATGAGTTCACTCATCATTTATTTTTATTTTTTAATGATTTTATATCTCGACCTTATATTTTCTAGATTTGTTGTTATGTGATTAACGGGGTTAGTCTAAGGTCTTTATTGAGGTACCTCTTCCTGGGCTATATTTACCCAAGTTATAACTCATTTTTGGTATAATTAAACATGAGTCGATACCACAAACGAGAGAATTTTCGGAATAATGAGATTGCCCCTGAATTAATGAGAGAGACTGGTCGCACTGTAACTGTGGGTTTTGAGGTTTCAAAAAACTTGTTTGACGGTTCTCTGTCAAATCGTGCCGAATTACCACTGGGTTATCCCGGGTTATTGACATATGAGGAGCAACAGTTTGTGGATCTCTATATTTATCAAGTCCTTACTCAATTTTTGTTTGAACGAGAACCTTCAACTATTCCCGAATATTTCGATCAGGATTTTATACAAAACAATGAGCGAAGATATATAAGGACCGAGATAATAAATCTATAATTTATAGAATGAATGATGAGTGTTCTGTAATGGTAGATGAGTACATTACTCAAAATTTTTCTCACTGAGCTGGTTGTCGAAACGCCAGTTGTGGCAACCGTGAAGTTTTGATGGTTTCATATTTACAAACCGATATTTCCGGGGAAATTATCGATATTGGTATAAGAGGAGTTGGAACTCAACTTTTAACTGTGGGTGAATTAGAACATTTTCAAACCCAGGCCGAAGAACTATTCGACGAATTGGAATCAATAAACCCAGAGAATTTGGATTGTGAATTTGAAACCATATTGTACTCCCCTACTGATATAAACAAATGTGTATATATTCGAGAGTTACAAGTTTTACTGTATAACCAATAAACACAATACTAACAATTGTAATTTAAGGCTTCTTGAAACAAGACAGTAAAAAAATAACTTAGCTTATCTAGCAATAATAAGTTATTTTAAGTTTTTCTTAGTAACTAAGAACGATTTTCCAGTATAATACCGGAACAACCGTGAGGGTACCTCTAGTCTCTAGAGGACCCGAAAGGGTGAATGAGGTCTGATAGCCCAGGACATGCCTTTTTATACCTCGATATTCTAGAATGTTTTTATTCTGTCTTGACGACCCCACTCATCACTTGATGCCCTTACTCTTCATTGGGCCTAGTAAACAACCATAAGACTGCACACTTTTTAAAGCTTTTTTGATTTACAGAAATTAGATTTATAGACTATTGAGTGATAAAAATTCCCTTCTTACAAAAGGTCCGTAAGACAATTTTGTAATTTGACCAATTTTATGGCCCAGTTTATGGGTTATATGACCCCCTTAAAACCTTTTCATTCTAGAAAAAATTCGTCATAAAACTCTGCATCTAGGACCTCAATTTAAAATAAAGTTATCGAATAATTTTTTTCGAGATATGGCAATTTTTGTATTTTAACCGGTAATTACCGGTACTTCCGGTTCCGGTGCAAAAAAGCCCCAACATTATCCAGTTCCATGACAAAAACCGTTTGCCACTACATGTCTCAGTTTTCCCGGAATGGTTGTTCCAAAAAAGTTTTTTGACGTTTTGTAATCTTACGAGACTATAGGAAGATTCCTGTGAAAAAACGCGTTAAGAACGTTTGTTTAATAAGTATATTTAAATCTATATTTTATGATTTAAACCTTTAGTTGAGTTTTCTAGGTTTTGCATTGGATATCCGACCCAACATTGAACATTATCCCAGAACCACGTTGATTGGAAACAAACAAAACAACCGTAAATATAAACAATAGTATAAAACGTGAATCGCCAGAGTGTTTCGCAGAATTTGGTAACAATAGGAAGCGCCATTTGTGATTTCTTAAGTCTAAACCACCTTTCAACTCGCCGCTCATCCCAGCTGCCTCCTAATTCTTTTAGTAGCGATTCTATCATTTGGAATTCAAATTTTTAATAACCCCCTAACCATGGTTACCAGTTATCTTAACAAAGTTGTCTTATCGTAGGTTACGATTCGTAACACTTTTTGATATAAAGTGATATACATACTATGTATGGGATCACTATGTAATACACTCTTGTAATTAAAAAAACATTCTCTAGTTATTATTATGATTAATGGATTCCAATCCTATTCGCTCAGGTCTCAATTTTTTTGATTTTTTAAATTCTGCATCTAATACTGGACACGTTTCGGGCTTTTGTTTTGTTTTATTCTGAAAAAAATTGAAATGTTTTTTTTGCAATATGACACTTTTAAAGATATATGACACCTTTCATCCATTATTTTCGAATAAGAAAATGTGGATTATAATTATAGTATTCCAAAAAAAACAACCACATTTGTTTACCGTGCGCTTTTGATTAAAAAACTATGTGTTGTACAGTCCTTACTCCCATACCGGCCCTTTTTTGGTCAAAAAAGTGATTTTTCTACAAGTAATTTAATAACGACGGTATCTCTTTTTTAGGAACCGAAACAGCCCTTATGGGAGTAAGGACGGTATTTGACAGCCCAAGTAATATGATAATTATGTCCTCTTACCTTAACACCTATATATGACGCCATTGGAACACCTATCACTCGTTCAAATATTATCCTTATTATAATTAACAAGACGGCATAAACCGGAATAAATAGAAGATCATTGGCATGTGCGGTTTTGTAACCGTCATTCTCGAATTTTTCAATATCATCCCAGTTGATATCGGGCGGCAACCACCACTCGGTTCGCCAAAATAAGTACTCATCCGACATACGGTAATCTCAACGCAAAACGTAACTGTTAAAAAGCCAATTTGTTTAGTTAAATGCAACGTAAAGAGCAATCGCCCACGCTGGGCAAATAAACAAGCGGAATTTTTTTTTTAACTACATATCATTTTATTTCAAAATGACTGATTACGGAAAGGTATATGCGGATATAGAATAAATGTACGATTTGTCGGAACTGATATAATGAACCTTTGAAAATAACCCTAGATTGAAATTTTTTCATAAATTGTGTGTATTTCTTGAAAAAAAAGGTTGGCTTAGGCTATATAGAGTGTATAAATTTAACGTCCAGGGACATTTTCAAGGCCATTTTATCTTTAGAACTGATACAACAGTGATGTGAATGTCACAATTAGGCAGATACCATTTCTTTTAAGGTTAAAATAATTTCGAAATCTTGAATTAACAGATTAATAAGACTTCAAAGAAATATATATATATATATATATGTATAAGTATACCATATACTTATAAATGTACACGTATAACGTGCGTATATAATTGAACGAGCCCTTTCGCTAGTTGGTGAGCTCTTAGGCTAAGTTTCACGAGATAAAGTTCGTGACATAAAGTTTCACAAAATACAATTTCGCGAAAAAAGTTCGCGAGAATAAGTTTTGCCAGACAAAGTTCGCGAGATTAAGTTTCTCGAGATAAAATTCGCGAGATTACGTTTCGCCAGACAAAATTTGCGAGATTAGGTTTCGCAAGATACCTCAACGTAATAAACGGCTCGATCAATTAGACAAACGGCTACAGCGTATAAATATAAATATATATATTTTGAATGGCAATGTTTTGAATTACAAAAGGCACTACGTCCCAATGTCGAGATGAAGTGACTCTTTCGAGTTAAAGCGTTTTTGTTTTCGTCTTTTTTGCGCATATTTGTACTTAATGCATTTATAATGAAATTGGTGATTTTGCTAGGGAATA
>SCLG01000003.1:1912676-1970478 GCA_004367875.1 Oikopleura albicans
TTTCGAGATAGGTGGCGCTGCACCGCTTTGAGAAATAATATGGTTTAGTTTTAATTGGTATTAAATCCAAAATGGGTATATTCGAATATGATTCAAGGATATATGATCGTTTAATAATATAAGAAGTTATTTAGATTTACTTTATACCAATTTAAACTGTCTCATAATATCATAGTCATTTACTCAGCTTTCGCCAAAAAAAACTCACAGTACGGTCTTGCCTATTTTGCAGAAAAAAGTTACTAATATGATGCAGTTCGCTTCGTAAATTACTAATTTAAAATTAGGAATTTCAACAAAAAAGGGGACACGTTGTTGGCGCTAGAGAGCATTTTGTTTGCGTTTAAGGTCTTGTCTTAACGAGGAACTAAGTTTGAAAATCTCTGTTTTTAATGCACAAAAAACTGGTATGACCCCATCTAGAAAATGCGCAAAAACTTTCGACTACTTTTCATGGCGAAAGCTGAGTAGTGGACACTAGATTGTGACACTTATCAAATACATTCTATTGTCTTGTTAACGATATGCCCGAATTTTGAAAGGGTACTTGATTACAACGTCGTAGACTGGTACAGCAACACAAGAAGGAAAATACGAATTTGTTTTAAAATACGCTTTACTTTACGTAGACTGATGAATTTTTGTTTATACTATTGGACTGAAGATAAACACGCTATGACTTTCACAATTTGAAATGGTAGAAACTATAGACTGAATAAAATCTACAGTGTAATATTAAAAAAGGTTCTTATCAAGGAAGGTGAATTGGACGTTATTCAGTTTATAATTTAAAACACAAATCAAAAGAGTGTCACTTAGCTAGTCGTTTTTTCGGTCGTATTTTCTAGATGGGAAACGTTCCAATTTTTAGGTCTTCATCCAAAAAAAGACAAGATTTTAAAGGTTTTTTTCCCAAAAAGCATGCTACTCAAAAAAACTGACTTGACCTTAGTGCCCGAAAAATCTGCCTTTACCTTAGTGCAAAAAAACTGACTTGACCTTATAAGGACACAAATGGCTAACCTTATAAACAACTCCCCTGTATTTTTTTTTTCGTGCCGAAAAAACTGGACTCTCTCAATCTAGAAAATAAGAAAGAAAAAACGCCGGGAATTCATAAGAAACGCCCAGTTGCATAACTTTATACCCAGTCGGAAAATATAAATGGAAATTCGCCAGTGTACCGAATTCTTTCACATGTATATTTAGGCAGGTAGAATATGTTCGAACTTATATCATATACAATCCTATGATATAATCACTGAATAAATTCCCGCATGTATAATTACAACTTTTATAAAAATATAAATATTAAAAAATAAATATAGATATAAGTTTTTTATGTTTGGTTTTCTCACCGGAACGAAATAGAACGATGAACTGCGGCACCGATGTTTTTGCTTTCGATAACCAAAATGTGTTTCTTTCAAGATAATTTTTTCAAAAAAAAGAATGAGTAATTTTTACCATCTATGCTTTTTTGGTTATCGAAAAGGGTACCTGAACTTTATGAAGGCAAAGCTCGTTATGAAAGCAAAGCATTTATGGTGTAAACCAAACGTGCACTTAAGTTAACGCGTGGCGTTTTTAAGTGAACTCATTCATGTCAAAATGTGTGGCTCTATTTGGCTTTTATGTAATTCAAATGCAAAAAGTGAAAACAAAATGTAAATTTATAGGCTGTGGGCTCGATTCTAGCCAATTCCTTTTTTGAAGCCTTCAAATATAGGTTAGCGATTCCGCGTTAACTTAATTGCACACCTGGTGTGTAGGCTTTTTATCTGACAATTTTTAAAAACAAAAAATAAACTAATGAAAATTAAAACTTAAACATGTACAGCGGACAACGTATATTGCACTTGGATTTGCGAACACTAGATGTAAAAAACTGGTTAGGTAAATTGATGAAAATTGAACTGATTTACGCGAATTTTGTCTAGGTAAAGAATGGACAATGTCTTTAAACCTTAAGGTAGTTGTTTTCTTCTTTCATAAAAGCGGACACCACTTCAAATTGGGAACCGGAAAATCATACGAAATTAATAGAATTCGTGTTAAAAAATATTGGTGAAAAAAGGTTGTCCCAAAAAAATAATTAGATGCATTTGTTGACTACTTATTCGGAATAACTTATTCCTAATTAGGGATACCTGAGAAAAATCGCGATAGTTAAAATGCCGAAATCTAGTGGCAAACGGGGAAAATATACCAGCAGAGGTCTTAAGGACGTTTGAGAAAAATTGTAAATATTTTATTTCCGGTCTTTTGAGAAAAACTTTATATACCACACTGTATGGTATACAATTTTTTCTCAAAAGACGGGAAATAAATTATTTACAACTTTTCTCAAACGTGCTTAAGACCGCTTCTGGTATATTTTTCCCGTTTGCCACTAGATTTCGGCATTTTAACTATCGTCCTTTCCATAAATAGGAAAGAGAATAGTGAACTGTTTCCCAATATAATTTATAACGAAATGGTGCCCGTTATTTATTCAAGTGAATAAAATTCTTGGAATTAGCTTTTTGTGTGAATATGGATTAATCATGGTTCTTCAAATAACATAAACTAGGAAACGGTCCTTTTTTTGATTAAAAAGGTGATAAACTTAAATTGTTGTTTTCATTCTTCTTTCAACAAACGACTGGACAGATTTTGAAAAGTCAATCCGATCATAAAATACCTGAAGAAATTTAATCATATTTTTCCCGGAGAATTTTTAATTAAAGTAAGTATCCGCAATAATTTTTGATAAAATAAATTTGAGGAAAAGCTTCAAAAAATATACAATTGCTAAAATAATAATAATAATTGCTATATAATAACCTGCGTTGAAGCAATAACTCCAAGACAACCGAAAACTGCAGAGCAGGCAGCATAACTGAGGGGGCTGCGGGTTAACTGAATCAAGGTTGAGACGATCGCAATCGGGACCAAATGAGATAAGAAATATGCCGAATCCAATAAGGCATAAATTTCGCACAAACCTTGGCTCCAGCCACTATTAGCGCCCGGCTCAAGATATGCCTAAATTTTTTTATGAAAAAAAAACGCACGAAAATCTTGTTTTTCCAAAAAGTTTTCATATCAAATAAATAGTGATAGATCTATTTAATATAAAGCCTAGACGTCATGGATCCATCTTTACGTAGCCTACGTAACGTAGGTAGAAAAAATAACCTGCTAGGATAATTCACGAAGGAAAACTTTAAAAACTTTTTTTTCAATTTTAACCCCACTAAAAACTGACTTGACTTTATAGCCGTTTGAAAAAATTGGACCTTCCCAAAAAAGTGTAAAAGACACGATTTCTATAGAAAAAAAAATATGTGCCAGCGGTGTGAGGACAGTTTTTATGTTGAAAAAACTGACTTGACCTTATAGGCTGACCTAATAAGCAACAACGCATGCAATATATATTCATTACTTACACTTGCATCTTTATGGTATTGCGATAAAAGTGAATATGGTAGAACTTGAATCGCAGTTAAAAGAAATCCAGTTAAACCAGTCGCGATCAAAACGCAGAAAACAGATCGTGAAATGAAAATAACGCCAGTTGCCATTGCAAAAGATACCTAGAACATGTCATTACAAACACAAAAAAAAATAGAAAATTGAATCCCAGGAAAAAACCCTAAAGGGTAAATGCCGTTATGTTCCACTTTTTTGAGATTTTTTGTTGTCAAACATAAAGGCGCACCCGGTTTATAACAACAAGTAAATTTCTTACACTAGCAAGCAGAAATGACCTTCTTTTGCCCAGTTTCAAAATAATCTCATCTGCAAAGAAAGCGGTGACAATTCCGACGGTATTTTGTAAAAAGAGGCCAATTGAGCCCATTCGGAGTCCTTCCTCGTAATTGGTCCGTTCAATTGTGCCCTTTTCGGCAGTCGGATCGCCGTTATAAATCACTTCGCCGAAATATTCCGTATAATAAATAATCAAACTCATCAGACCCATCCAGCCACAGAAATGCGCCAACCAGAGACGGTTAAAAACTTGAGGCATTTCCATTAGGGACGTTATTAATTCCAGCATTGACGAAAATACACCTCGAATCATCTACAAATCATATATGAAATGAAGGCTGTATAACCAAATGGCACCGTGGTCTTTCGGAGAACTAGTTTTTTTGGCAAAAATTTTCCGAATAACATTTTTTCCATATTTATAGTTTTAACTATTTAGTTATATTACTATTTAGTTGTATATTTATCAATTGAAATTTTCCAATTAGGGTTTTTGGACAAAATGTTATTCAGAAAAAAAGTTTTCCGAAAAACGTCTTCGCCGAAAAACCGCGGTGCTTGACCCCTTATTAGAGGCATCATTGATCTGTCCGCATTTTTAAACCACACCAAGACCTTATGACAATTTATAAATAGACATAAAAACAGTCCAAAAGACATGAGCGAGCGTGACGCCCATTTTTTATCATTAGCGGTTAGTTCCAAAAATACCATATTATATACAATTTAATTATAATACCTTAGTGTTAAAAAATACTTAAACAATAAAGCGGATAAAATCCTCTAGACCATATAACCACCTTTGTATTAGATTTATAATATTTATTGTCTAGAAATTTTTTTATGTTTTCGGCCCCACGGCGGAATTACGCGCGCCGTTTTTTTACCAAATAGGAATGACTAAAATTTTGACAGTTCATACGGTATGGAAAAAGTAAATTATACTTACGGCAGGGATCTTTAAAAACAAAAACGGCACTTTGAAGAAATAAGACGGTAGTAGGGCAGGTGAGAAAACATTCCAATTTACATGTCCTTCCAATTTCTGAACAAATCTCTTTATACATAAATATGTATAATTATATTATGTTTCGGCATACAGTCCTTACTTCCAACACGGACGTTTTTGATTCTCGAAAATAACATCCGTATTAAGGAAATTGTCATAAAGTGTCCATTTTTCGACTGTTTTGGGGACATTTTTTCACAAAAATCCTCCGTATTGGAAGAAATCGTCCGTATTGAGTGCTTCCGTATTGAGAGTACTATCTTGAAATATACAAAAAAAATGGTTTTATTCCTAATAATACGAAAAAATATATTCATTTTCACGATGTAGTAAGATTGGTATTAGTGTCGATGATTGAAAATGTCATGAATAGATCAATGCAACATGTAAATGTCGTCTTTTATGTATTACATAATAAAACATGTTTTTCTATTGAATTAAAATATACAAACATATACCATAAATGCAAGTTGTAAGCTACAAAATATTTCACTGTAATGATTATCGACATCTGAATTGGAATCCAATTATTGGATGACACGGTGCGGGGTTAGAATGAAATCATATTTGAATGGTTGGTATATTTTGCCGCTTATACTAATAATAACCTCTTATTTTCAAGGGATCAAGCCTTATACAGTATAATTACCGTGTGTACCGAGTATTACGATCGTAATTCAAAAATCGTTTAAAAATATGCGAGAATCCTAAAAACCAGAATACCTGACGCTCGGATACACAGCCTACTCATTCTTTACATTTTTTAAACATTTGTTATAAAACTTATTCGACATTTGTTTTTTTCTTGATATCATGAGGTAAATGATTAAATTTGTACTTACACCAAAGTTTGAATTTTTGACTTCTCGAATCGATATGATGATTGTGAGCGACATTATAGAAAATAAAATAAGGAAAAGAAAACGATCAGCTCCGCCCAATATTTGAGATAAGTAGAGGTTATTCATATCAATCGAACATAACAAATAAGCTAAAAAAAGTTTAGTTAGTTGGGATAAATTATAACGATTTCTTTCTTATGGACCCATATTTAAAAAAAATCGAAGTTTCTCTTTAAAAATAAGAAAATTTTTTTATGACGTACCAAGAGAGCCTCCGAATGAAACCATTAACGTTTTTGTTCCAAACGCTCTTTGAACTCCGCCGCCGTCTTCGTACATATCGTCAAGAAGAGCCTCAAAAGGTGTATAAGCCACATTTATACCACCATCCATGAAAATTATACCAAGAAATAATAACCCTAACTGAAGCAGTCCAGAATATCGCTCGGGTAAGAAATGAGCAATCCAATTGCTAAAATCATGTGTCAACAAACTGTGTAGACTTTCAATACATTATTTAATAAATCTTAAGCTCTGTGGATTTTCAAATTTGTAACTTTCTTGACATTTTAATAATTCTGATTCCAAAAACTTCAAAAAACTGTAAAATGTCAGGCATTACAACTCATAATTTATAAAAAAACGTTGATATTTTACGAACATAATGGCACCCCTACCATACTTATTTACGAGAAGCTCAGTGTTTAAAATTACAAAAAAACTTTGAACGTGACTGGATTCGAACACGTGATCTTGTGAGGCTAAGTATCTTACCTGTATGGAATGATTAAGAGAGAAGTCAGAATGATGGCCGAAAGGCCCAGAATAAAAGGCGTCCGTTTTCCGCAAGCTTCATTTTCGTACGAGTCTGACCAGGCGCCGAGTTTTGGGCCCATTATCATCGCCAAAAAGGGCCCAGCTGCCAAAACAACTCCCACCACGTCTCCACGCAACTCTTAATTAAAACACATTAGGTAAAAGAAAAAATGGAAAACTATTACACCTTTGGTAAAGGAAAAAATACAAAATTTTCGGTTGTTAAGGCGTTTACCAAATACAAGTTTTCAGGGTTTTTTCACAACCTGGCTGAATAAATTAATGTGAACCAACCTGACTGCATTAGACTTGGGACCACAAAAGTCATTGATGCCCCAGAGACAAACTCCAACCCGAGCGGGAAGCAATTGACCTTGATGAGCTCGAAAAGAGAAGCTCGTCGTGGCGACATCATGTGGTCTTAGGGAATACACCCTACACCTACTTCCGACACTCATTATCCAGCATTACCTACCGGCCACGAACAAAAACTAAAAACAAACATACTTTAGGTGACAAGCGTTTTGTATGAGGAAAAACGTGAAAAAATGGATTGTACAATTGGGAAGCCTAATGTTGCGCCAAAGTGAATGCCCGGCGTTTTTCTTTCGTTTCTAGATCCGAAGATTCCAGTTTTTTATATCTATTCGTCTACGAAATATATGTATTGAAAGTAGATTTTGAAAGTAGAAGAGATAACATATATGTATACTACATGTATTCTACTTTCAAAATCAAGATCGTTTTTAGGACGCCTCAAAAATTACTTGTTTCGGAACGAACATACTGGGAAAACTAAGACATGTATTGACAAAAGTTCCTTGGCTGAAAAAAGTGAAGAGAAAAAATAATACAAGCTGAAAATTGTTAGGGCTGAAACTTTTAGATATATAAATTTTTGTGTTTTCATAATAGTTTTCAATAACGATTTTCTAGTTACATGTCAAAAACCGTTTGTCAATACATGTCTCGGTTTTTTCGAAATGTTCGTTCCAAAAAAGTAATTTTTGGGCGTCTTAAAAAACGACCATATCAATAATATGATTAATCTACATCGTGTTAAGAATTTGAAAAGGGCGAGAAGAAATGTTGAGCACAAATTTTGCTGACCCGGTAGCTATGTACTAACCACTAAAGTGGAGTACACAAATGCAGTACACAACAGTTAGAGTGAAAAACAACAGTCGTTAGGTCTTTTTGTTTATTATTAATTGCTTCTTGTACAAAATATGGTTCACCAAGACAATAAATTTTGTGACATGTTTAGGTCACAAGTTTTGCAGTCTATAAAGTAAAAATCAGAGATCATATTTGTCAACCTTACAAAATGAAATAATGTCTTTTCAGTTACGGACGTTTTTCCTAAGTGGAAAACAGTTGTTCAGCACTATTTTTTTCGGAAAGTTCCAAAAAAATTTCGGTGATTACTTAAGCGTCTAAAAATCTACGTTGGAAAAATAGTTTGGCATAAAATACGTTTATTTCGGAGAATAAGTCAAGGGCAAAAATGTTCTTATCTTAAAGGTACCTAAAGGTTTACTGGTACATTAATTAGTACTGTAATTTTACAGCTAAAGGACTGTTCGCTCAAATATCATTTGCCCAATCTGGCCATTCTCCAAAATGAACCGGTGCTTATCGTGATATGGTCAGTTGTATTTAGTCCAAATTACCGGGAGGCTTGTAATGTGGTTTCGAGCTCGCCGTGGATAACTTATATGCGAACATCCGCAAGGGGTCACCCTTGAGCTACGGTCCATTTTACAAATCACACCAGTACGTTTTAGATTTTTTTTATGACGCTACAGTACACTAAGTGAAAAAACGTAACACAACAAACGATAGAAACGAATAACATGAGAAAAAAAAATATATGACGACGAAACACAGGCATCAAGCCCATTTTTTATCCAGATATTTAATGTTGATAAAGTGAGAAAAAGAAATGGCCGTTGATGATAAGAAAAATAGCCGCGAGCAACGTCAATAGGCTATTTTGACGGAGAATATCCAAAAATTTTCAGGCACTTTCAATGTGATGAAATATTTCTTTTTATTCGTTGAAATGTACAAGTCGTTTTTGTTTCTTTATTTGTTTGGTATGTGTTTGTTTTGTTCAGTCTTTCATTTTTCATGTTTAAAACACATGGAGTCACTATGAAACACAGAGGCCGGGCCATTTCGCGGTGGTAACCAGAATAATAACAAAAAATGCGGTTAATACCAAAAACTTAGGGGTAAAAACCATAAAACTTCGGCAAAAATGTGATGTAAAGATTTTTGACTTGATTACGGTACGTTTCTGGTAGTCTCTACACGTGATGTGGTTTTCAAATTTTTTTAAACTTATTTGAAAACAAAAATAAATCATTTGAAGATTTGAAAAAATCTCGATCAAAGATTTTCACTTGCTCCGCCAAAAGTTCATAAATTGGCCCTAGGCACCAGAATTTTGCGATAAGAAATAGAAATATTTAGGTGAACACCATAAAATCACGGCTTAACCACAATTTTGTAAACCCAAATGGTAAACACGAAAGTTATTTGCGGTACTACCGGCGAGTTGACCAGTCTCCAAAAACATCAAAAAAATATCCGCGAATTCAGTTAAACTGAAATTCTTTAAAATTTGGACATTTTTTTATTCATAAATCGACGGAAGCAATCTGTTTCACGCCGAAAATAAAATGTCGGGTAACAATTGAAAACACATTAGGAAAAACAGTTCTGATATTTTAATATCATTTTTTAAAAGCGGTTCATCGTCTAGTTATACAGTGTGCAATGATTTTTACATAGTTTGTATTCTATATTTTTTTCATTGGATGTAAAATGCTCTTGAGACATTGCTGATAGATTTCTTTGTTTGATTTTTTAATGTTTTATTTATTTATATATTTCTTTGTTTTAAAAACAATAGATGTACAAAAATACTCTTTGACATGTCGAATATGTCCAAGTTATGCTGAAGGAATTGAAAATGATTCTAACTCTATTTTTTTTTTTACTTAAAACCGGCGGTGATTTTGGTTTTAATTTTTGTAACAAGATTTTATTTTTCAGTTTTGCCTTTTGTCATTTTTTTTTTCAAAAATTATGTTGATAAAAATCAAGCTTTTATTACTAAAAATAAATTATTATGAACAAGAAGATTGAGTGGTCGATTCCCGCAATCTTCAAACTATTTTTTTCGACAAATTTTGTTTTCTTGCCAAAAAATTAAAAACCGTTATACAAAAACTTTTTTTCCGACTAGGATAGGTACTATATCTAAAATGGATTTTCAAGTCCATTTATTTGGTATGCTCAATAAAAAAACAAATCCTTGCTACTTTTTTCTTATTTTGTGATTTGCACATAGGGCTAGTATTACTGGCTATAACTTTGATAATATGCATACAAATTATATAACTGACGATCGAGCGTGATTTTTCAACCGCGGAACCGCTATTTAGTTTTTTTCTGAAAATATTCATGAAATAATCATGAAATTTCACGACATTGTACAATCCCAACTAGACACAAATCTTTATCATCATAAGTAAAGTCACCTACCGAATGCTCAGCATGACTTATGTTGCATGAGTTATCGGATAAGTCAAATATGATCCAAAAACGGTCACAATATCATCAACATTTTTCTTTGGAGTTGAAAAAACGGAATATATAATATATAATATGCATACGGAGTAAATTGAAAAAAAATGGCATCGAAGATTTTTGAAAAAAATGTCTTTAATCGACGGGTTTCTCGTATTATTCCAAATTTGGTCTCAACAGTACAAAAATGCTCATATTATCAGTGAAATAATATTCGAAGAAACTTTCAACTCTTGTTTGAAATATGATACTCTCAATTAGTGAATGTAATTTACACCACTAGAGAAAGAGTCATCTTACAGTTTCAACTAGATTAAATATAGTATTCATTCAAGAGCATTTCTGAGACCAATGGTTTTACCCGGTTCCGAAAATATATATAAAAAAAGTTAAAAACCCAAGGTAAATCATGCAAATTAATTGACTGCTTGTAATCAGAAGTTACAAATCAATTATGAATATCCCTTCCGATAAAACACATCTTTTGAAAAAACTTTGATGTCAACAAAGGAAAGATTAAATATTTTTTGATTTCCCGAGCAAGTTGCAAATGTCCAAAAACAGCTGTGCGCGTTCCGGACACAATTGCATATATCAGTTCACCAACTAGCATCACTTAAAAATCGATAGTTTTCCGATTTTTGTTTTTTTTTCTATGCAAACACGATTTTAATGTAACCGAAGAAATTCGAATAATCGACATTTTGAGATTAAAAAAACGCTGATTCGCCTAATTCTATCGGTTCCATTCTAACAATAAAAAAGTAGAAAGCCGTCAAACTACATCGAAGCGGCAAAAATCAGTCAAAAACACCGCGAGACGTTGATCTTTAATCATGTAGAGGTTTTTCGGATGAATAGTGCGTGAACTTTAACCCTGAAATGTAACCCTACCCAAAAATTAAAAAAAACAGCCACACTTATGATTGGTAAAGTTCTGACAAAAAAGAGAATATTTTTAAAAGCTCGCAAAAGCGGGGCTGGAAGGGCCCGTGGAAACCAATTTGGTGACAGAGCAGACCCGCGAAGCCGGTCCGAAAAGACGCTTTTTTAATTAATTCAATGACAGAGCAGCCCCCGAAGCGATTTGGAAGGAAAAATTAAGCGATAGAGCAGCCCGCGAAGCGGGGCCAAAATGACACATGTAACGGATTCAATAATAAATGTGTCTCTGATTCTATGACGACAGCTACTTTGTGGCGCTTATAGCTGCCTAAAAAGCGGACGTTATAACCACCCACGAATAAATTTAATCCGAAGTTTACTTTATGTCCACAAAAAAGCTAAATTCCAGGAATCCACGCACAACTTCGAAAAATGTCTTATTAGAACACGAAACACAAAACTATTCGAAAAAAAAATCTTTTTGTATGAGAAATCACTCTAAGAGCCTGATTGGATGATGTTTATATACAACCAAATAAGGTTTAACGTGAATAAATTAAAAGTCAACCCTTAACAGGATACAAACTGTAAATTATTCAGCCACATTAAGACCAGACATTTGTTTTTCAATCTTTTCCGCGACCTTTTCCGATGGATCATCAAGTTTCTTCTCCTTCAAAACCTAAATATATATATTTTAATTTTTAACGTATTTACTTTTTATCCAATTTTTATAAAACAAAAACAATGAATTTTTACGAATTATTTCTTACGCAGGGGGGTCGCCAAATAAGGGCCTCTCAAATCAGAGTCGCTATGGCCAAAAAAGGGTCGGGGGTCGCCATATAAGGGTCGCTTTTTTCGGAAAAAATTAAGACTGTCGCCAAATAAGGGTCGGTTTTTAGAAAGTTCTCAAATACGGGTCGCTTTTTTCCAGAAATTTTTTTTTGCGCGAAATGAGGGTCGGAAATGTCAATTGCTGAAAAAAAATTTCATGATTTTTGTCTAGCTTTTTCCACAATCAAAAACGTCCAGAAAAGGGCGGTGGAACTGGAAATCGTTATAATAGTTTTTTTGTGAAACAACTACTTACCTCTTCGCGGGGCTTAGCGGCGCCAAAAATCGCACTACTTCTGTCAGCTGTGCCACCTACTGGTGTGGGAACGGATCTTGGCAGTACTTTAATACGTGGTCTACCACCTGGTCTACCGCCATCGGCTGAATTTTAATTATTTGCGGTTTTATGTTTCGAATTTGTAACTTACAGGGAGGACCACTCATTGGTGGACTGTTATTGCGCGGAGGATACCTATTTCCGTAATCTCTGTCATCGCGGCCGGCTCCTAAATACAAAAAATGTGTCAATATCCAATATAGAAAAATCTGTCAAAAAATCGTAGATAGTAACCCTGGGTTATAACTTGTTAATTTATTCATGATTGTTTTCATGATTTTTTCATGGCTTTTTTCATGATCTGAAAATTTGGTCATATAAAACCTTGAGGTGAACAAGCACCGCGCTCGCCCTCTCTTTTTTTCCAGAAAAGGAAAAACTCAATTTATTGGGGCGCTAATGAGACAACTGGGATGGGAACGGGAGTACTCTAGTCTTAAGAGTCTTAAGGGTCTTAAGTTAAGACCCCGGGAAAAAATTATCTTCGTAAATACGCGGAATCACAAAGTAGACCGAATATTAATTCGATACCGTTTTTTTCTGATTTCAACCATGTTATTTTTGTAAATTTTGGAAAAGTTAAAAAAAAAAGCTAACCTGGACCACCGCGAAAGTCTCTTCCTCCGTCTCTTCTATCACCATAACTAGGCGGCGCGTCTCTAAATGATAAATATCAATAATTATAATTACTTATGTCACATAAGTTATTTGAAATAACTTATGTGGCTAAAAGTTTTGAAAAAATTTTTTTTTTAAAAATCCGATTAGCCATCCAATAGACTGAAAATGCTTTGATTTTCAAAAAAAAAATGTAATTGACATCTTCTGATTATAAATAGTTGTTTATAAGGCAGTTTAAGTTCTAATCATAGTGGGAGTTATCACCACGGAAAACTGTAAAAAAATATTTGTTTCGGGATCTTGAAAAAATGTTGTATTGAGTTAAAGTGATAGTGACGTGTATGTATTTTAACTGTCACGGTAAGAAAACATATCCTTGTGGAGGTCAATTCAAGATACAGTATTCCACCAAGCAACATAACTATGCATATAATAATGCGTTAACGCGACACTTTACTGTACGATCAATTTTACGTTAACGCGACACCCTGAGCCTCGATAAAACTTATCTAAGCCTCTTAGGGCTTCTAAGATATTTGTAAATGGTGGCTAACGTTAACGCGACACCCCTATGCGTTAACGCGGCCATATAACCGTTAATGCGACGTTTTTTTGAGGTGTCTTGTTAACGAAAAAGTACTGTACTGATTCTTGAATTAGGCCGAGCAAATGTTCAAGAGATTTTTTTTAATTTGAGTGAAAGTGTCGTTAGTTATGAGCGCCATTACTGTAAAACTTATATAACGTCAAACCTGAAACTCTTGGAAAGTTCTAATTCTTTTATATTAATCACGTGCCATCGCGGCAATGCTATTGGACCGGGACTGATTTGATGATGATAAATACTGTATGAAAAATATTGTTAAAGCATAAAACAAGAATTACTCGGATATCATGGACTGCACCTCGGCGGACTGCAATTCGGAGTGTACTTTCGGACTGCACCTTTTTTCGAATGCAGTCCGAAGAAAAGTTCAAACTCAAAATGAACTTTTTTTTGAACTTTCAAGGGACGGACTGCACTTTTAACCAAAGGTAACCTGAAAGTTCAAGGGATGGACTGCACTTTTAAACAAATACCCAGTTTATATTTTTTAAATACAATTTATTATCTGTTTTTTATAGGCAGTTTACTATTCGTCTAATTGTTTACATTTGTTTATAGTATTTTTCAGGATGGTCATGAATCAAAATATATTAATAGTAACATAAATAAGTCCGTATGTATCCAAAATAACCGAAAAATTGAAAAATTATGTGCCGTTAGTAGTAGGGTATTGAACATTCTTAAACTGTTTTTCTTTTCGTGACATGATCACCAAATTTCGCGCTTTTCCGGTTTATATTTTCTCATTCGCGGTTTTCCGGTTTATATTTCTTCATATTTTTTTCTTTTATTGTGTCTTACCTGGTTCTTTTATGGCTTAGTACCATAAAGTATACCAGGCGCGCCGTTATGTTACAAAACCAAATAAAGACTAAATGAAAAAAAACATGATTTTTTCGTAAAAAACACCTGAAAAACTGTCAAAAAAAATGAAAAACGGTGTAAGCTTTGCCTTGTAAGCCCCGGTGCTTCAACGTGGGGCCGGGGGGGGGGGGGAATATTGAAATTTTTTGGCCTTAATTGCCAATTTTTTTTTTGGCCTCGTCTCGGGCCTTTTTCTCTTTTTGTTGGGCCTTTTTTTCATTTTGGCCTTTTTTTCTCTTGGGCCTTTTTAATTGATTTTATTTCTAATAAAAAACTTGAAGCTCAACCCCAAACGCTCTTGTTACAGTTTAAACTAGGCATTAAAAATCAACCTACGCAAAAAAAATTGTGCCTAGGGAATACATATGCGTCCTCACACCGGTACTCTTCAAGAGTACCTAGGCAAGAGGCGGCCTTAGCGGTCGTAATTTTGTGTCGTCTTTTAATTTTTTCGGTCCCTGTTTATGTGATCCCCAAACGGCTAAAATACAGGTGGCCTATTAGTATCAGTTAACTTAATAGATTTTAAGCGGTCTATTTGACTTTTTAACCATTGATCTCAAACCAAAAAACAGTATTTATAGCGTAATTTTTATTAGTGTTGTGACATTGGGAATGAAAAGTAATTTTCATTTTGTGTTCTATGGTTTTCAGTGCCAATTCGGCATCTGATAAACGGCTTTCGGTAAAACCGAAATCCTTAGCTCTCTTAATTCGGTTTGATAACCGCTCATGCAGATCTCGTATACGCGTCTGGCATTTCTGATAATCCGAAGATAAATCGTCGATCCAGCATAAATAAAACCCCCTATAATTTTGTTTAAACCCAATTTTATTGAGTCAGGGTGATAAAAAGTAAGATCCCCGGCGAGGGTATTTCGAAGTAAACAATGTCTGACATATGGTTTCCTTCTACAGGTGGGCGGGTTTACCAGTTTACTTCGTCCGTCGTCCCAAAGTCAGGTCCGTCTGGCCCGTCTATTTTAACCGCAAATTGACGCATATAGAAATTTATTTAAGTTTTTTTTTTGAGCTAGTCTAAAAAACCCTTGTAAAGTGTCAAAAAACAATGGTCAAATGGTCAAATTAACGACTTAGGTCATGCATTTTAATTCTTTTCAGGTTTACCCCCTTTCCTTCATTTCGACGTTTTCAGGTTTCGACTTATTCTGCATTCGATCAAATCATGCTGCGCCAAAATAATGACGGCATAGAGTTATGTAGTGTTTCGACAAAAAATGTGTTTTGTCAAAATTTTGACGTTTTGTTAAAAGATTTTGGTCTATTCGTTTTATTGGTTTTTCGTCAGATTTTTTTCGACAAATTTTGAGAAAAGAGTAGTCGGGCAGGCGAGTAGTCGGCTGGCAGTCGGTAGGTTGGGTGAGCGAGTAGACGATCTCGGTTTATTTTTATCTCTTTTTTTTTGTTTTTTTATTTTGCAGTAATTGTGTGCAGAAATTATGTTCAGGATAATTTGTAAATGATTTTTTTTCTTGGTTTATATAAGGGAGAGCTTAGGCCTTGGGGACCCTAAGAGCGCCCTTCAATAAAATTATAAAAAAACTCGAGGAAGTCTTAATTAGACAGATGCTAGAAAGTCTGGGAAAGATTTATCAGAAGGGTTTATGATTCAATAGTAGTTTTTGCATGGTTGTTGCTATAAAGATGACAATTTTCTTTATTACTTTGAAAAGGACAAAAAATAATTAGTATTTATTATCAACGGAAAGTCTAGTTGACTCTGTTTAAATATTTAATTTATGACTTAATTTTTTTTTTCCAAAAAAGAAATATGGCATAATTAACCCCAAATTATGTTACTGTAGATAATCGCATGTTAATACAGTGAATGATCGTGTAATATAATCTACTTTATTTTTTATATATACATACATATAATTACGTGACAAGCTATACAACTGGGCCATAAGTTATGGTCCATAAAATTTTTTCTGAAAAATCCGATTTCAGCACTTCTACCAAATCTGTCACAATGATTAAAATATTAGCAAACTCGAAAAATCTGACTTTAGTTCTGCAAAATTACCTATTTTTCATACCCGTCTGCAGTCATGGTACTAACGTTGTACTACTTGTTAATGGTATTAATTTTTTTAAAGCATAATAAAGCTTACAATATTGCGCAACAATTGATAAGACCGATTTTTGATATCTTGTTTTTTCACTCAATTCCAAAATCAACACCGCTCTGGTTAGTTTCTGTTAAAAGTGCAGTCCATCCCTTGAACTTTCAGGTTACTTTTGGTTAAAAGTGCAGTCCGTCCCTCGAAAGGTTACTTTTGGTTAAAAGTACAGTCCGTCCCTTGAAAGTTCAAAAAAAAAATTCATTTTGAGTTTGAACTTTTGTTCGGACTGCACTTGAAAAAAAGTGCAGTACGAAAGTACACTCCTAATTGCAGCCCGCCGAGGTGCAGTCCATGATATCCCGAATTACTGAGTAGCCCAACATTGAATTAGCCAGAGCAAATTTGAGCACGATCTTTTTATGCTGAAATAATATAAAACTGCCTGCAGAAATTTTCCTTCGCTTATTCATTATTTAACCACCAAGTATTTGCAAGTATTCAACGTATTCATGCAAAATTTAGAGTTGACATTGACATCAAGTTTTTTTAAAGAGAAAAAATTAAACACAGGAAATCTGCTAAAAAATATCTGGACAATCACAGCGTTATAACCCGTTAGTATAACTCAAATGATCATTAATAATGATTCATTATGCTCTCTTAAATGCAAGTTCATGTTTTTTCCGTTTAATTTTTTTAGCAAATTGTTATTTTTCATGATTTAAAAAAAAATTCAAAAAAATTTTCATGATTTTAGTGCAAATTGATTTTTTCATGATTAAAAAAAAATTTCATGATTTTAGTGCAAGTTAATGTTTAGTTTCGGGTTATTTTTTAGCAAATTGTGAATTGGAAAGATTAAAAATTCTGGAAAATATATTAAAATACTTATTGGACTCATGTTATTTATGCTACAAACACGTTACTACAATTCAGAGGAGTTAAAGGTTTAACTGTTTATTGAAAAAACTACGATTAATCCGCAAAAAGGCAGGTTTTTGTTTTGAGGTGTGAAATTACCAATCGACCCAACTGATTGGTTGTGTTAACTCCTAGAAGCGTTTTTTGGGATTAAATCGCTCTAATAAAAGTAGTATAATTCCAAGCGTTTTTAAGTCTTGAAATTAACGTTTGATTTTTATTTTCAAATTTGTCTTACCTTCGTTGGTTTGGATAGCCTCGGTCATTTCCCCTCATATTTCCGCCTGGGCCCCCACCTCGGCCCGGAGGACCGCCTGGACCACCACCGCGGCCCCCACCACCCTGATTGCGGTTATCTCGTCTTTGTTCGGCAATATCTACCCTAATTGTTTTGCCATTTTCAAAGGGCTAAAAGTTAGCAGTTTGTACAAATTTTCGAAAAATTTTCGACTTACGCTACCATCCATTTCAATAGCGGCCTTTAGCGATTCAATGTCCTCGAATTCGACATACGCATATCCCTTGAATTTTGCTGTTTCTCTGTCGCGTACCATACGCGTATTCTTGATCTACGGATATTATTTTTATTTCAATTTTTTAGCAATTTCATCTGAAATTTTGTTTCTAAACTAATTTTTCACAAAAATATTGTTCACAAATATTGTTTATTTTCTAATCAGTTGGAAAATAAGCAAATGGGGCTGTTATGCGCCGAAATAAACAAAACAAACAAACAAACAAACAGACAATTTTAAAAAAGGTTTCCACAAAACAATTTTTACGAGACCAATATTTCACAGAACAATTTTCGCAAAACAATTTTTACAAAACAACTTTTCGCCAAACAAATTTTTTCACCAAATTTTGTCGCTTATCAATAGGTAGGTAAATATGTTGACCAGGAATTTTACCTATCAATAGGTAAAACTCCTGGGAAAATTGGCAAAAAAAGGTTTTACCTACTTACAGGGGGTCCGGTTAAAAGGTCAAGTCGAAAAAATTGACTTGACCTTATAACCATCTAAATTTTTTTCCACACTGAGACCTTAGTCAACTTCTTGAAAAAAAATTTTCGCGAACCAATTTTTCTCGTGAAATTATTTATTCTTAAATAGTTTTCTTTCAGATTATTTTCAAAAATTTGCACAAAAAAATATTTTTGAATTTAACATTTTTTTAGAGGAGGAAACTTTTAAATAACATACCTTCATATCGCCAAAGATAGCGTCAAAGTCTCCCTGTACAATAGAATCTGGTAAGTTTCCTACATAAGCGGTATAAGGGGGCTCAGTAGGCAAAGGCTTCTGTTGTCGTCGTCTATTCCCATGATAGCCATAGCTCATCGTATTCTAAAAATCTAAAAACAAAAATATAATCAACAAACATAAACAAAAAATGACAGTGGCTCCCTTTTCGGTGAAAAAAACGGAACAGACAATATTAATAAATTTGTTGGGACCTAATTTTTTCACAGAAAAATATTTTTAACACGATTTAATCTGAAACAATAAAAGTATTTTACTATTTTTTTACACGGTAAATTTATAACACCAATAAAATGAATGCATGCTAATTTTTTGTGTGAAAAACCGACGTTAAAAATATTATCTTGATTTTTGTCAGGTTTAAAATTTAAACTTTAACAAACGTTGGTTATAAGGTCAAATTCTCCAAAACTAAATTTAACTTAGATGCATCCAAAACTAAGTGGACCTTAAAAACAGTTAAAAAAGACATGATTTGAATCCAAAAAATCAGGCCTGCAAAAAAACTTTATTTAATACGGGTGTTGTTGATTATGAGGTCAAAATCTTAAAAACTGACTTGACCTTATGGCCAACAACAAATTTCTCTCAAAAAAATTCTTTCCAAAAGACATGATTTAGAGCAAAAGACATAATTAGAACAACAACTGATAAGGGCCAAAATGGGAATCGCGTGAACTCGGGTATATTTGAGTTTTCCGAGAAACTCGGGTGACAAAAGTCAAATACACTGGAGCTTTTATGAAAACCCAAATATACCTTTGAGTTTTCCGAGAAACTCGGGTGGAAAAGTCAAATTCATCTGAGCTTTTCGGAAAACCCAAATACACCTTTGAGTTTTCCGAGAAACTCAAATACATCAGAATTGACCCCTGGTCGCCAAAAAGCCTTTGTAACCGACACCCTCTATAATTTTTTCACCAAAATTAGGAGCCACTCTAAAATGTAAACGTTTAGCTACGGTGTTTTGAGCATCAGCTGAAGGGAACAGGTATAGACTAATGAGCATTGCACATGAAAATTGCGGAAATATGGACCACTCAAAGTGATTCATTTCAGAGAACATCCAATTGGGATAACGGGTTGCTCCTGGAAAGCAACTAATGATAAAAGTACCGTTAAAAATAGCGACACATTAAATAAAATGAAAGTTAGCCCGGGTTATTTTGTAGAACAGTAAATTTGGATAAAATTTATCCGATTAAGTAGAATATTACAATCATGGTAATAGCTTAAAAAATCTAAAATTTAACTAAAATCTTTTTTTTTCGAAATCGCCATTACCCAAAATATAGCGGTGGGTATATATATTGTTTTTTCGATGACTTAATAGTACAGTTCATTTCTCTCTAGCAGGTCTTTTTTATTTCTAACAGGTCGATTTAAAATCGCCACATGTATATATTAGTAATGTATTACTAATTTAGGGTCATGTTACATATATGTAATAATATTGACAGATTTTTATACATAGCCGGAAGCGTACCTGACCAATTTATGTCCGCATTTCTCATTTTATAGAACTGTACATAGGTTAGTAGTGGAGTTAAGTAACTTAAGCTTGATAATTCGTACTAAGTTATGTTTTAAATAATATTTCAAATAAAAAACTTTTTCAAAAATTCTGAACCTGAACGAAAAAAAGTTGTGGTTACCCAAGGGCCCGGCCCGCAACCTTCGGGGACGGAAAACCCAAGTTTAAAACCCAAAAATAGTAAGAATTATTAGGCACCGGTGTTTTTGAGTGAAAGGCAATTTTCTGATAATCCAAATAAGTATTAATTTACAGGATATTGTTCGCATCCATGAAGCCGGAATTTTCACGGAATTTTACATTTTACAAAACACACCGGTGCCGCATAATAAATTGTCTCCTCGATTGCGGTATTCGTTTTTTTAGATTAACAGAAATTTATAAACCGTTATAGCACATAAGTTTTTGTTGAAAATTTGCGACCTATAAGTGATAGCCACCTCCCTGAATTAACGACCAAAAGTTAACAAAATTTTGCAAGGACCGTGTTAAGTTAATACTGTTAACATAAGCCGAGTGTTAACTTAGTGAGTCTGAGACCTTAACAATTATAGCCCCCCCCCCTAATTAATTTTTTTTTTTGCAAAGGTCGTGTTAACATAAGTCGACTGTTAACTAAAGTCGAGTTTAACAAAACTCGTGCTGATGGAATGATGGGTCTGAGACGTTATCAAGTTATAAATACGACTTAGCCCTATCTTAAAAAAATTTGCAAGGCCGTCTTTACATAAGTCGCGTGTTAAGTGAACACTGTTAACTTAGTCGAGTTTAACAAAATTTTGTGCTGGTGGAATGATGGGTTCACTTTTTTTCGAATAAATTTGTTTAAGAATCAAAAGAGCGGCATCCTCCGAGGTCCAATAGCATCTGTGACTTTGAAAAGCAAACATGTACTCGTTGAACATCTCTAAGGGACGCTCTTGAAGCTAAAATAATAAAAATATTATTTCGAGAAAAATGATATCAAAGACAAATATTATATTTATGAACATGTATATATGCGGCGTGACGCAATGAAATCTGGTCAATTGAGTTTAAAATCCAGAAAAAAACACGTATTTTCCCAAATTGGAAATTATTATACAGTCGGTGAAGTAACAACTTGACAATATTAATATTTTTTGTAATGCAATCTAAAAAGTTGCATAAAATTAATAAGAAAAATATTTTCGCTTGTTAAAATTTATATTACAGTCGGTGAGCCAACGAGTTGACACTTTCGTGGCCGATTTTTTTTTGTCAAAAACTGTCAACTCGTTACCTCACCTACTGTCAACAAAATTACTTTAGTGAACGCTTGAAGCGCTTGAACGCTGAAGGCACGGAGCTCGAAAAATCGCGTGAATAATGCTAGGAAGTACTACGATATAAAATTATAAGTCTCCAGAAATATCTTCAAAGTCTATAGGAAGACAATTTTTCAGAATTCTCAAATTGACTGAAAATATTGCCTTAAGGCAAGTAAACTTTTTTTTTGAAATAAAATGTTCACCTAAAATCCCCGGGGAATTTCGACCTAACCATTCAAAAATTATTCAGGGTTGAAAATGCGATTTTGGACAATCTGCCCATACTGAGTGGTCTAGGGTTAACTTGCCCATTTATATTAGAACGCACCTGATAGTCGATTCGTTCTCCATTATTTAATTGGCCGATTTCAACTTCTTCCTCTTTTATTGATGACTCCGACTCGCGCCTTTCTTTTACTGCTGCCTGAGGCTATAATTAAAAAATAACTACAAGGGTAGCTGGTATAAGGGTATAAAAGAACAAAAAATCTAAAAGGAAAACTTTGCATAATTATGCATTTGCAATTTGCAAAAACGTTTTTTTTCTACTGCTCCCAATACTTTAACTGGTAATTTCTACCGGTAAAATTTGTACGACCGGCCTGAAACTTCTTATTCAACTCACTCAACATAATAGGCGTATTAAAAAATCAAATCCATACCAAATTAAAAATATACCAGATTTTATAGATTCTATAAGATTTTATAGATGAAAAAAAAATTGCCGAAAATTATTCAGATCTCTATAATTTTATAGATTATCTATAATTTTTCAAATTCATTTTTGCTCAAAATTCAACACAAAACTACTACAGGTGGTTGGCTATAAAAAAAACTGACTTGACCTTAAAAATATATTACCTGGAATAGTTCATTGGCGATCTGCTCTGCCTGTTGTTCATCCTCTTCATATCCGGCTGCCCTTCTGACTGAAGACATGACCGTCCTCATTGACCTCAACAAACCGGCCTTGACTTCGGCGGCGGCCTTGCCCAGATTGTCGGCAATTTCCAAGTGGAGTCGTTTGCGCCCCTTGTGGTGCGGAATTTGGACCGGTCGCGGAGCATCCGAATTAATAAAGGGCTCAATACGATAGGCAAAGGGATCGTAAGGATGAAAAATGTTTAGAAATTTTTGACACGTTTCTAGCTTGAAATCATCGCCCAAAATTTCGACGCCACGAAGCGCCAGTAGTAACCCAATTGGGGCACCCATACCGAAAAACGCGTACGGTTCGAAAGAAAGACGTGGATACCTGAAAAGAATGGAATCACAAAAAAATGACCTTTTCCAATATTTTGCAAGCATGTCAATTTACACGGGGTGTGATCATAAGGTCAATGTAAAAACTTGAGTTGAGCTTAAAACATTTAAAAATGACGTCATCTTAGTGAAACGTAAAAAGACATGATTTTAAAGATTTTTCCCTAAAAAGCATGCTACTAAAAAGAACTGACTTGACCTTAGTGACTGAAAAAATTGACTTGAGGTTAGTGCAAAAAAACTGACTTGGCCATAACGGCACAAATGGCTGACCTTATAACCAACCCCCTGTAATAATATTAAATAAGTGGTACGTACGTTATGAATGGCTGACCGGCACCAGAATCAAATTGTTTATACTGAACATTAACCGTCATTCCCTCGTCTAGAACAATGTCCGGGATTTCTGTTTGGTCCGAGATTTCGGGTATCGCCACCGGAATCGGAATTTCACTGTTTTTATCCTCTATGTACTAAATATTTACGGGTTAAAAACATGGAAAACTATAGAATTCTGATTTATTTCTCAATTGACAAGTGAACTTACCTTTAATAGTTTTTTTCGAGGGCCCATTGGGAGTCCTAAGTCTTTGAGGTCACTTTCTTCCAAAATCAAAAGTGATGCCAAATCGACTTCTTCGGCTTCGAGTTTTGGCATAATACTTTCGATACTTAGTCGCTCAAGCAAACCTAAACTTATTTATTAAGTTGAGCTGTACCGGTAAAATATGCGCAAATAGAATCTTTAAAAATACTAGGGGGCTTGGTTAAAAGGAGCTGAGGTTTAAAACGAACATGACGTACAAGGGGGTCATCCAAAAAAAAAAGTGTAAAGGACATGATTTCAAAGAATTTTTTTCCCAAAAAAATTGACTTGACCTTAGTGCAAGAAAAAAGGTGACTTGACCTTATAGCGGTCACACCTTATAAGTTATGACTTTATATCCAGACCCCCTGTAGCATTTTTTTTCGAGAAACCGATATTTTCTACCGGGTTTATCTAGTATCATAGCAAATCTATACAGGGGGTCTGGTCAGGGTAAGGTCAAACGCAAAAAAAAAATGACTTGATCGTATAACTATTTTGTACGACTAAACATTTTTGCCACCATAAAACCTTAAGGGCACTAAAGTGCTGGGAAAAAGTCAAAAAGTATAAAAAGCCTTGATTTCTATATAAAAAATGTGCAAGCGTAGATAAAACCTGCTTATCACACCTTTTGACCCTATAACCAGAACCCCTGTATCATTTTTAAAGTGTTTTGTTTTACAGAGTAAGTGATGAGGCCTACCTTGCAATGTTTCGGATTCCATTCCGCTTGCGCCGCTAGCTCCTGCTTCTGAGACAGATTTTGGCTCAAGTGTATTCGGTATAAGCTCTTTAGCGGCATCGAGCGGCTGATTGGATTGATTTGACAAAATATCAAAAATAACGAGTGAAGATATGCCATGTCCAATTAAAATAATTTCGCCACAAAACTTCGAATTTTTCTCTCGGTAAAGTTGAAGCATATTCTCGATTTGTATGGCCGTCGCCTCGACCATTGGTTGGGCATAAACTGGAGAAGAATAAAACATCACGTCCATAACAGCGTTGTTCGTGAAGTCACGAAGTCGTTGGACGCTGAGTAAGGGGTGTATAACAAATGCCTCTACGGTTATAAGTCGGTGGAGTTATAAGGTCAAGCTAAACAATGTGACTTGACTTTAATGCGCTTCAAAATGACTCGACCGTATATTATAAAAATTTAAAAATTGAAAGAAAAAAAGTTCCAAAAGACATTAGAAACAATTATTGGGTGAGACCTCCCCCCGGTCTTCCGCCAAAAAAACTTCAAAAAGACATGATTTATGTTGGAAACCACACCCTATAGCTATTAGAAGGTTTGCACCGCGAATCGCCGATTTTTTTTAATATTTTTGGGAAGTGCCTAGCTGGACCCTCAAGTATAATATACATATTATAATATCCGCAAAAATTTTATAGGGCCTGAAATCGTCATTTTTCGTAACAATTCATGATATTTGCCGAATGAGGTAACGATGACATATTATTTGATGACCAGGGAAAAATAGGTACCAAAAAGATCGTAAATGGTGATAAAAAAAAGTCCAAACATATATAATTTTTACAAACATCCAGTTTACGATTTGGCGGGACAATCTTGACCTTGTACCCACATCGGATGTAATGAAAAATAAATGGAGCAATAACAGTTAACTACGCATTATAAATGTTTTATTCATCCAAAAAAAGCGTAAAAAGACATGATTTTAAATATTTTTTTCGAAAAAGCATGCTTTTTGTTTGACCTTATTCTCAAAATACCATAAGACGTTATAAGTTATAACGAAGCAAATTTCAGACCTAATAACTAAACCCCTAGTAGAAGTTTGTAATCATAAGGTAAATTGAAAAATCGTGAGCTGTCTGAATACACCCCCCTTGGGAGGGTTAGGGCTTCGAGTCCCGCTTTTGCACCTTGGGCCTGTTCTGTGTGGGCTTCATGCCAATGAATGGGCAAAACGTCGACCTTTTGTTTGTGAGAAAAGTGCGTCCGTCGCATTTCCAGCATACGCGCCCTAAACGAGTCAACATTCCCCACACTACGCTCACCCGATGAGCCCCCGCACGCTATCAAAACGAGCGCGCACGCATCCCCTTCGGGCTCACTAGCCGGCACCATGCGTCCCAGTTCATCGTCCTTGATGCGTTTTTTAATCACGCGGGGCATAGGCTGGCCCTCGGGCACAACACCGTACTGATCCGGCACGCACCCAGGCGGCAAAAGCACCGCCATCTCTGTGTTGTGAATTACCACGTCACCATCTGGCGTCGAAATTTTTGTGGGAAATTTGCCCTCTTCGAAGGCCATGTCTACTAATTCCGAGGCATCCTCGCCTAACGGCTTAGAATAGGGTATTTATGGTAAAACATTCAATTTCACGACGAAGTATTCTAGTTATCAACTAGCGTATTACACCCCCTGTAGTCTCAATATTATGAAACAATTACAATTAACCATACCCCCCTGTTATGTATTCGAATAGTCTATTCCGAATAGATATTCATTAGAAAAAATCATAAGTAAATCAGCAAAAATCAGAAAAATTCTCAATAAACAAAACTGAGAAAGAACAATAGATATAAAGAACAAAAGATATAAAAAAAATCATCAATAAAACTAAACAAAAAATCTAAAAAAGTCAAAAATTCTGAAAAAAATCTAAAATAACCGAGAAAAAAAATTTTAAAACATCGAGAAAGAAGAAAATTCTAAAAAAATCGAGAAAAAAATCGAGAAAAAAATTCTAAAAAAATCGAGAAAAAAAAATCGAAAAAAAAAATTCGAAAAAAATCGAGAAAAAAAATCTAAAAAATTTGGTGTTATAATTTACTCCAAAAATCATGAATACCCTAGCTGAAAGCCCCCGCCAGATGAGGCATACCATCCGCCTCGTCTAATGCGTACCTCAAAGTCTTCGGTCCAGTAAACTGGCGTTTTTAACCCGTTGCATAAGTCGGCGATATAGCGCCCGCCAGCGACTTCAATTGGGTCCACCGATCCTGAGTTAAATGCTTCTTCCAACTTTTTTGAATCCAACACCGAGAAGGGTATCCACTCTTCACTTTCACTTAAGCGCTCGTTCTCAAATTTACACTTGATTAATTACACTCCCTTGGCTGAAGCCAAATAAGAAGTCAAACTACTGTATTCAAATAAGAGCCTTTTTCGGAAATCAGTACAGGGGTTTGGTTACAAGATCTTGAGAAAATTGATCATAATTCCTTAAATGCGTTTTTTAAAGACAAATTTTTTAAATATTTGTATAGAAATCATCTGTTGAATTTGAAAACGACCTTTCCGACGTTGGATTTTGATAAAACCAGTACGTGATATTTTCGACAATTGGCGGCGGTTGGTGGTCAACCAACTGTGGGCCTAAATTTGGGCTAGTTTGGATTTGTGACGACATTTGTGGTGATAAAACAGGACTCATTTGGGGCGATGATTTTAGGGGCGGCGCTGTTGCAACTGGCGGTAAGGGGTTATACGAATGTGGCGGTCGGTAGCCACCCGATGTCGGTGGAGGGGGCATTCCGCTTGGAGGCGGCTGGGAGTTAAATGTGGGAGCCATTTGTGGAGCTTGGCCGATTACTCCCATTCCTGGAGTCGCAACATAACGACCTAAACAAAAATAACGTTTAAGGGTTAAACTCAAAATAAATATTATAGAAATATTTCCCTAAACGACCTTTTTAGATTTTCACCCTGGTTATTATACAGGAGTTTGACGGTTATAATTTATAAACTGACCATAAAACTTTTATTGTTTCTTGTGCGGGTTAAAATGTTAGAAATTGATACAGGCGGGGTTGGTTATCAGGTCAAGGTCAAAAAAACTGACTTGACCTTAAATGCATTTTTGAAAACTGACTTGACCTTATAACCAACCCCATTTTTAAACATTTTTGCTGATTTTTTTCCCAAAAAAATATGAAGACCTCCCCCCCCCCCGGAAAAAAGTGAAAAAAAGACATGATTTACCTTGAAAAAAAACTGACTTGACCTTAGTTCAAAAAAACTGACTTGACCTTATAACGGCACAAATGGCTGACCTTATTTTTTTTTTCGGTGAAAAATATAACCAAACCCGCCTGTATACTGCGTTAGCATTTGGTTAGTATTTTGTTTTTGCTCAATGCGCCGTTATTTCAAAAATATATAATATTCATATTTTTGCAGTTAGTAGAAGATATTTGTAAAAAAAAACTTGAGAATCAATTTGTGAACTAAACGGCGCATAAAGACTGTAGTGTTTTTTTCATTGGATTGACTTAATCTTACGTTCATATGTGCAAATTATAGTCTAGTGTTATAATTTTTCCAGTTTTGTAAAAATGATTATTTTCCAACTACTTTGTTTAGTTCTTTTTATTACCTGTCGTGCCGATAGTTGGAACATTGGCTATATAAAAATATTATGTTTACGAACATAAACAGTCCATTAATTAACCCTTGTGCNCAAAACCGACCCCAAAAATGAAATCAGCGACCTTTATTTGCTAAACTGGCCAAGTTTCATCGAAAAAGGTTTTCTGTAAGTCCGGAAACCGGCAATTTACCACTTTAACCGGTAATTTATACCGGTAAACTTTGTACCACCGGTTTGAAACTTCTTATTACATTAGCCCCAACAATTTGGCGCCGTCTGCCAAAAAAATCAAGTTCATACCATGTCTGGTTCAGGAGGAGTAGGAAAAGTTATAAAAGCAATAACAAAAAAAAAACCCCGTCAGTCTAGTGTTATAATTTTTCCAGTTTTGTAAAAATGATTATTTTCCAACTACTTTGTTTAGTTCTTTTTATTACCTGTCGTGCCGATAGTTGGAACATTGGCTATATAAAAATATTATGTTTACGAACATAAACAGTCCATTAATTAACCCTTGTGCAGTTATCTTGCAAGTTTCGCATGAAAATAAAATACACAAGATAACGGAATATTCGCTAAAGCGATTTATTTAAAAATAAAAACTGCAAGATAACGCGGCGAACGAGAAAGTAACGGGTGACAACATAACAGCGCAGGTGGTGTAAGACAAAAATCTCAAAAATGACATCATTTTCGACACCTGTCGAAAAAGGGTCAAATTACAACTTCTCTGAAATGAGGCCTTGTGGTATTCATTCGATCAGTTTTAACATGGGCATTATTAATATGAAATTTTAAAAGTCCAAAACTGGAAATTAAAAAAAAACATAAAATAAATCACAAATTAAAAGAAAAATTATTAATAAATGTGTCTACCTGCAGACGTCGACTGTCCTGATAAGGTGACAATGGGCGGTGGGCCAATCGTATTTGACATGGCTGGGTTTGGCGGCAGGGGGTTAAAAGGCACGGTCGGGGGCGCCATTTGAACTGGAGGACTGGTTGCAATCACGGGCATAGTAGGTACATGAAATTGAGGGGCACTATTTACAGCGGGTGTGCCAGGAACGGGCGCGACTTGAGGAACAGGCGACGGAACAAAGAACTGGCTTTAAGACACAATTCAAAAATTTTGAAACAAATAGAAAAAAAATGATTTGGGCTCACCTTGGCATGTCGGTATCATCCGTTTGGAATAATAAGTTCGACATCTAAATTATACCGCTTTTTATTAAATAACAGTAAAAGGAAATATTAATTTACAGTCATTCTGTTTTTGGTCGTTTTTCTTTCATCATAAGCTAAAATTGAAAATAATATCCAGGGAATATGCTAGCAGATACAGTCCTTACTCCTTTTTCGGACGTTTTTGGGTTCTCGAAAATAGACAAAAAATGGTGGCAAATTTTGGGGATTTTTTTTTGAAAGGAACGAACACAAATTGTTCTCGAAAAAGTCATGTTTTTTGTATTAGAACCGGTTATTTCCGGTATTCCGAATTGTTTTACAGTTAAACCCCCTGGTGGTAATTGTTGGAACATTTGTTTTTAGGTTGCAGACATTTTTTGTTATATCTCTTAGCATATTACAGGTATACATTATTTTATAGTTTGACTTGTGATTTTGACTTAACCCGGGACCGTACAGCGTATAACAATTGTTATACACAGTGTTTTTCTATCGTTGATAATTTGTTACCAGTATATTTTTTGCATTCTAACTTTTTGCCAAATGATTCTTAATGCCCTTTGTTAGCCCCATAATAAACCGATGATCTGTATCTTTTGCACTAGTAGAGATATTTCACATTAAAATTCAGAAAATTAATTAAGCGTGACGGATGTACGGTCTAGGGTTAAGAAAACGACGATTTCTGATCGAGGTTAAATCAGATTCGACTTCAAGATTTCACAGTCAGCCAATCACAACCCAGATTTGTAAACTAGGCCTATTTCTATTAGCCGACAAACAATTATGAAGCCTTTGAAACCGATAATAAAAAGCCACAAAAAATGCTTTACGTTGAAAAAACTGACCATAGCGGTGAAACTATCAGACCTTATATCCATGTTATAATATTTTACCCGTAATTGTACCATGTTATTATTGAACCCGAGAATTAAATCTCAAAAAATACATGATTTACGTTGAAAAATTAACCTTATATCGGTACAGATTTCTGACCTTATAACCATGTGATTATATTGAAAGCCACGCGATTTGACCCAACTTCACGCGCAAAAATCACTTCTATTTGATTTCTGTATTAACAGTTTCACACCACACAACATATCGGCTCGGCTCTGGGGAGTTAACCTTCGTGAAAATCATATTTAAAGTGTACCAAATAACCACGCTCAGATTTATTCAAGAAAGACAACCGTATACTATAAACGTGATTTGAATTTTATTGCGGAAAAGAAAAAAAAGTCGTACGAGGTATATGCGTAACCCATGAGCGCTGTAAAAGACCTTTTCGTTGAGCGAAAAATAACCCGATTGAACCAATCACGAGATATTTCACGTTTTTTTAGTTTGTCAAAAACAAAAGTCCGCTAATGAACATTCGCTGGCGAGTTAAATTAATGTGATTAAGAGCTGAAAGCGACTCCGTCACAATACCTCTCACACAATTAGTAATATCTTCACTATATTATAATGTAGTAATAATATGACTAATTGCGTGGGAAGTAATATTACCGGGTCGTTTTCAGCTTGCAAACACGTTACAAACGAATCTTAATCAGCGGAATTTTCATTCGAAATGATTTTTATAACTTTCACGCAGTCAACCTGACGTTTATCTTTCAAGTATGACATGATGATTGCTGGAAGTTTTATACACAGCGCTCTGATTGGAAGATTTTTTATTAGTGTGAAAAAGCCAGTTTTTAAAAAGCCAACTTTTTCACTGGTGTTAAAATAACTGGTTGTTAAGGTAACTGGTTTTCACACATT
Organism: Oikopleura albicans; assembly: GCA_004367875.1. Classification (NCBI taxonomy): domain Eukaryota; kingdom Metazoa; phylum Chordata; class Appendicularia; order Copelata; family Oikopleuridae; genus Oikopleura; species Oikopleura albicans. The sequence goes on from SCLG01000003.1 coordinate 1,943,103, forward strand.
TTCCAATCAAAAACGCGTTTTTATAACGTGATTGACTCAATTGACCTTTAACGGAATTTAAGTAAGCATAACATATTTCGTAGTTAAACTTGAGAATAAAACAATTTTTTTGTTTTTGAAAGATAGCAGCGACAGAATAAAGATTAAGATGGGCACAGATAATTTCGATTTTGGCCCAAGTTTGAACATATTTGAAAGAAGCAACACGAGAATATTTATATAAAAAATGTACAGTGATGGAGTGGCTAAAAGGTGTCATTTTTTTAATGAACAATGTTTTAGGTGATAAAAAGTGATGTGCAAAAGTGATGAATCTGGGTTTCAAATTGAGATAATATTCACTGAAAATAAGATATTTTTCAGGAAATGGCTGGACAAAAATTCCTAGACATAAAAGTTCTAAGTAAAAAAACTAAATTGTGTTTGAAGCCCCAGAGGTGAAAAAGTGATCAGGTATAACTCATACCGTTAAAGTGTTAGTGTCAAAATTAGTGTCTGAAAAGATTTTTTCTGGAAAAAATCTCTGCACATTAGTTGTTACTTTAAAATAATTGATTTTAATAATAGGGTTTTATAATTATATGATTTTTCTAGAAGTTTTTCAACGAAACGACATAATTTATCACTAATGGTTCACCTACGAGTTAACACTATTTCATCTATAATTGTAGACATTGAAGTTATTTTTTAAATAATAATTTTGAAGATATTCGGAATTCCTGTATTTTAATCAAATACTGAAGACAAAAAGGATATTTGAAAAAAAACAGCAAGGCATAACCCACAGGTAAATGGCTTGGTGGGTTCGATATTTCATTATACAAAACATGGAAGTATCAGAAGTAGTTTTTTTTTTTGTTTGTTCGTACACGATTATTTTTAAATATATAAATTAAATTGAACAAAACAATTGATTTTCTAAAAATAAAGTCTAATTTTTACTATAAATACATTGAAGTCATGCAAGAATTTGAACTTTTGGGTTTTTTGCATTATTTTTGTAAGTTTTTTGTTATTTGTCAACTTTTGATGTCATCCATACTAGTAAACTCGTTTTCACTAGCAGTAGGCGTTCTTGGATAGCTGGACATAGACGAACTTAACTCGCCGCGTTCCTTGACTCTCACATCGACCGACGTGCTGCGAATATTATCGCGGTAAAACTGGCGAGGAGTGTGACGAATCTATAAAGAAACATGTTTTGAGGGAGTTAAATAACTCGCTACCGTCTTAGCTTAACAGAAGTTTTTTAGCGTAATTATAATTTGGCACTTTTATAGTTGTTTACATAATATGTAATACACATATCGTCAAATGGCCAAATATGACCCCCACATGTTTAAACATGACCCAATATAGTTAAATTAGACCCCAAAAATGACTCCAGACCTGAGAAAAAAAATATTAACAACGCCCGTACTAACATTGCTGAAACCACGATGGTCACAGCTGATCCACACGGTATATTGGTAAAATATGACCCCAAGTGGTTCAATAGGCACTACCCGAAATGGCAGAAAAGTGAAATCACAGAAAAAATTCTGCGTTCTCCGGTTTCTGCGTTTTCCGTGACTTCTCAACTCTGAAAAGGCAGAAACTGGAAAACGCAAAATTTTTTCTGTGATTTCATTTTTCTGCGATTTCGGGTAGTGCCGATCAATACGATCCCAAATGGTTAAATTATGCTAATCACCCCAGTAAATTTGATTTTGTATACCATAAAAATTCTGATAAGCTAAAACAGAGCAAATACTTGATGTAGTACTGGAAGAAAAATTGGATTATCATAAAATATGACAGTTACCATTTAATGTCGCGTCTCTTGATGCAATACTTAAAAATCGTCAAAATATGGATCGGAATGGACGTTATTATTCCGTTTGTAACCCTAATGGATAAAATACACTTTTATATAACAACCTAAAAAAATAACGGCAAACACGGACATGAAATGAATGGCATATTTCATCAATTGGCATCGAACAGTTTTTTTGTCTAACAAAATTTTTTTTTTGTACAAGTATAAAAATGTTTTGTTTTTTTTGTAAAGTTTGAAAAAACACTTTTTGCACCTTTAAAGGTGAACTTAAGTGGAATTAAAATAATAAACTAAAAAATTGCAAACAAAAAATACAGGGTGTTGGTTATAAAAGATCAATAGAGATAAATAAACAAAAACATTGTTTTATTATTATTTTTTTTTCGTAAAAATACATGAATCGTGTCACATCATTTTGTCCCAAAGACAATTAAACTTTCAGAAATACCATTAGTACCAAATGACCACAAAACCAAATCACAGACCATATAACCCACCCCCTGTATTATATTTTTGTCAAAAAAAAAATAAGCAATTTTCCTGAAAATTTTATATTTAAGGTTAACCGAACATGTTTTGCTATACAAAAAAAAAATCGTCGATGTATGTCTAATATGCAAGCTTGATAAAAAATAAGTCGATGATCAAGGATGGGAATGACCCCGAATGACTCACTGATGACTTAATAATCGAGAGACGCTGTTGCCGCCGTCTTTGCTCCTCTACACGAATTTGGAAATCGCCAAGTTGTTCCACTAATTGACTAACCGACTCTTGAACTTCAACCAATTGCTTAAAATAAAACATATATAACGCGATTTTACAAGGCAGTGATTCCAATACAGTCAGGGTCGCTCTATGTGAACCCGTTTTATAAGAATATATACTTTATGTGCACATTTTTGAGAAAATCCATTTTGAAAAAAAAACCTTGTACAGTCCTCTCTCCCTTAAGTGCCGCTCCCTAAAGTGCCGCGTTTTGGCGGCGTAACTGCGGCACTTAAGGGAGGGAGGACTGTAAATATAATTTGGGAGGCTTTTCAGAAAAAAGGCTTTGTATTGAAAAAATATAAGTTTTTTTTCTTGACAATTTTGCACCTGTTTGTTGCATAAATTATGAACGTTTGTTTTTAGAATTTTTTTTATTTGAAAAACTCGGCCTGTATAAACAGTTCCGAAAAATTATTCAAAAATAGCTAATAAAAATAACAAGCCGTCTCAAACACAGTGCGTGTTGTTAACGGGCAGGTTTTGGCTGGAAAATTTTTCAGCGAAAACGCCTACGCACTCACTTGTTTATGAGCAGGTTTCCGTTAACGAACAGTTTTTATTCTTGGTTAACATTTTTGTGGTTTATGAACTCATACGTACTTGTGCCAACTGTTTGGTGTCAGCCTGTTCGTCATTTTGAGGTAGTAGCTGTAGAGACATTGCCTGGTGCCGTGGGAACCATTTAAGGTCATTTTGCTGAATAAGGGTCGACACGAAACTCTCCGGCCCCGTATACTCCGTTTGGGACTTCGTCCGAAGATGCACAATAAAATACAGATAATGCCACATGTTGTGCTCATACTAAATTAATCGGTTTCAATTTGCCAACATTCACCTTTGGAAATGTTATGCCAGGGTTTTAACTCCCTAGGGTCAAATCTACCACGTGACTCACTTAACTTCATTATACCGTATAATTTATACGACATACAATGTAATTAAACCTTTGAAGGGTTCACTGACGTATGACAATTTTGTACATAAATATGAGTCATATTATACTGTGTGGTCCAACAATGAATTAGATAGAGACAAATTTTTACCCGCACTTTTTATGATGAAATAATATAAAACTGCGTGAATAAATTTTCCCTGGCTAACTCATTGTTGGGCCATGCAGTATGACCCAAATTACTGACATTTGATCCCAAATGGTTAATATTGGTTAATTATGACTTAATATGATCACACGACAAAAAAAACCATAAAAGGTACCAGTATTGGAAGGTCATCCAAAAAAAACTTTAAAAAACATGATTTTAAAGATTTTTCCCAAAAACCATGCTTCTCAAAAAACTTACTTGACCTTATAAGTTAAAACGGTCCAAATGGTTGATCTTATAACCAACCCCGCTGTAAATGGGATTTTACTGAAAAAAAACAGAAAACGTTACATAACTATTTTCTGATCACTTACTTGTATATGTGTTTCAAATGAAATGGATCGATTGTCAAAAGAGCGCCGTTCAAGGCCACAAATAAAACACGTGTTGCGAATTATGTCGTCTTTCTTCTGTTTTTCGTTTCTCAAATCAGCAAATGTATCAATGATAACACCAAAAATCAGGTTCAACACAATAATGATAATACCAAAGTAGAAAAGCAAATCATACAATACCCGATACAGAAACTAAACAAAATATGTTATGAAATAAAGGTGATTAAAATGTATACCGTTCCATGCAAAACCATTGAACCATACCCGTGTTTACCCTACCATTGAACATCACCCGTGTTTACCCTACCATAAACGTTACCCGAGTTTACCCTACAAGAGTACAAAATCTACCGACTTCGGGTTACGGCGTTTTCTCTAATCTATAACCATTAGAATGAATTTAGGTCTATTTTTTTAATTTGTATCAGATTTTGGAGACAGACACGGTATGGATGATCACATGTCTGAACTATGAAACTGAGTGAATATTTCGAAAGAACAAAAGACATGGAAGGTCAATGTCCACAAAAGCAAGACGCTCCGTGTACGGCGACCTCAAACCGACTTATAATGGATTTAGGTCCGGTCGACCATATCATTAAAAATCCCTTCGATATGATCATTTTCATGTTCTGAAAAAAGTCTACCCACAAATTTTGATTAAATTTTTATGGTACGTTATTTTGGGGAAGATATTCTGAAGCAAAAAAATATTTACACCAAGTTTGTTCTCAATTTTCGCCATGAGAAGCCGTCGTACATTTTTGGTTATTTTATAGATTTCAATTCACGAAAAAAAAATTTTTTTTTGAAACTCAAAAAAATTTTTGAAACAAAAATTTGATACAGTGCGACTCGTAGATTACGAATTTAAAATACAAAAAACTATTTAGGAAAGAACATGCTGTGGCGGTAGAGAGCATTTCAATCCATAATGGCCTGTACGAATTAAATATGCTAAGGCAAAACGTGCTTGCTATTTATATTTTTTCAGATTTACATGTTTTTAGAGATTACAGGTTTTTATGAGAAAAACTTTGTCACCAAATTGTGGCCGATTTTAACATACCTGTGGATGATCCTTGCTGATACGTTTAAGAAAGTCGCCAATGCCGCCCCCATTCCGGAGGCCCTGGTCAAATGTCGTAATAATCGACATCAGAAGCGTTTCACAATGATTTTCCTCGACGGTTTCGATTTCCTCGATTTCTTTGATAACTTGATGGACGGCGCCGTCAACGGTTTCGTTTACAATTCTGGTAAATTGATGAACATGCTCAATTTCAACAATACACTGATCATTAAAGAAAAGGTACCCAACGATTGAAAACAAGTAGACCAAAATGGCGGCAAACATGGCGGTCAAAATAATCGACCGGCCATTTCGAGTGACCGACCTTATCACATTATAAAGCGTTTCTTCCCGGTGAACCAGATCCATTAAAAGCACCGAATAACTATAAGACCGGTAAAAGAAACCGATCAGACACACCATTAACATTGCACAATGATACAGCAGTGACCTAGAGTGACCTTTTAGTAACTTAACGAGAAATAAGTGACCTAGAATGACCTAACGATAAAGTTTACATAATAAGGTTAAAATAAAATTAATAACGATAATACAACAACAATCTAGAGTGACCCTGACGTTATCGTCAAGGAAAATAATATCGAAAAATATTTTTTTGAATTATATTATAAATATATAATATCATATTTGATCATACATAATCATAATTAACTTTGTTTTTTTTAGATGGCGAGAAAAAACACATTACATTTTTGCCCAGTCAAATTATCACAAAAAGTAATACGATTTGCAGGTTTTAACTCCTGGGGCTACAACTTAACTCGTACCATAACATATTTCGATTTTTCAAGCTGCGGCTTATTTAACTTATATTATTATTGTTTAATTTTTGCGATAACGTAAATGATTAAAAAATAAATGTCATCTAAAAAAGCACTCAAGTTTGTCTAACAATAACACTAACAAATAACTACGTACAACATTTAAGTAGGCGTATATTTATAATCAACTTTTTAGATCGAACTTTTTTACATACATGTATAAAATATCTATTGTATTCCTGTGGTCGTTATTTTAACTCGACCCAAAAATTATTTATTTTTTTTTTGTAAACAAGACAGTCAAAAACCAATACAGGTTAAAATTAAAAAAAAAATCAGACCGCTACCTAAACCGGAAGTTTCGGTATTTCTCGGTTAAACACAAAAAACATCTTATATCTGGTTTTGTTTACAACATTTAACAATTTTGTGTTTTAACCGGTAGTCACCGGTACGTCCGTTTTTGGTCCATTTTTTTAATTTTAGCCCTGACCTTTTCAGGTAAAGACAAAAAACGTGCACCTAAACCTGATTTGGTTTTAATTTTTGGGGTCGGGTTAAAACAAAAACTTTTGCTCGAGACATTATTGAAAAAGCAAATTTTAATGAATCATTCTCATGCCAAACACTATTCGAGATCTTTACGGCCAAACGAGAATAAAACATTTGTTTTTATTTCGCTCGGTAAATTTTCAATTGGACAATTCATGCAAGACAGCGTCTAACGAATAAGTTTACCAGCAAAAACTATTTTTTCCAGCACTATTAATTGATACAACATGTTAGTCGGGCTTGAGACTAATTACGCCTGTCAAGACTTTAACATTTTTCAATTGAGTAAGACTTGCAAATATGATACATAGGTCGTGGTTATAAGGTCAAGTCCACAAATTTGTCAAAGGTGGGGTGGCGGGTCTTGCAAGAAAAATAAAAAAGACATGTTGAAATAACCGACTTGACCTCATAACGGTCAAAATGTCTGACCTTATAACCACCACCCCGGTACACCAATCAGCGGGCGACAAAAGTGATAACAGTTATTGCAAGCCTCATTCAAAACTCACTTGGTATTCTGGGATACCAGAAACATTCACAGTCTATAATTTGCATATGACTATCCAAAGCTTAAAATTTAACCCTAGAGTGCGCAGTGGCTATAAGAGATCGAAAAAAAAAATACTTTTTCGCGACCTAGAAATGCAACTCAGCCAAAACTTTAAGCACTATACTACAGTAGTATCACCACTATGATAGCCTCAGAATTTTTGCCATGATCCTAGCAAAAATCCCGTAGGTGGCGCCCAAGACGAAAATACAGGTAAAGTGTAAAAAATTGAGGAAAAAAGACCATAAAACCTCCAATGCACTATCAAGCGACAATATGACGTTATAACTATCTAGAAAATTACGACCATAAGACCTTAACTATGCACTGACATAAAAAAAAGAAAACAAAAAAAAAAACATGATTTTACAAAAAAAAAGATTAAAAAGACATGATTTATAGATATATGTGACATAAATTATGTCCCTAAGACCATAAAACATAAAGAAATACGACAAAATTTCAGGCCTTATATCCAAAACATATAGCAAAAAAATATCCACATTTAAATACACTGCACAGTCTTGGGTTAGGCACGATTTGAGCAAGTACTTTTTGTATAATATAATAAGTATTTTCGTAAAAAAATAATGACTAAACGGGTCGAAGCCTACCTGTCATTGAGTATAGATAGTAAATTTGAATCGTCATACTGAAAGCCTCGATTCCCAACGTAACTAACAATAAAGGCACCCTTGTTCATAATGTTGAAAAAGCCTAGGACGAGAAGAACAAATGTCGGACCCTTTCGGGCTAAAAGCCACAGCACGGACGAAATCGCCAGGCCATGTAAGGCACGTTCTCGAAAATCCGAAAATAATCCAACAATACACGCTAATAAAGACAGGAAAATAACACTATCGCTCGTTTAAACAAAAAATAATAATTTTGGTCAGATCAGACCTCAGGAAAAGCCTGATTTGGGCGAAAAATAAAAAAAAAAACTGAAAAAGAGGAAACATGAAAACGGCGAAAACGAGGAAAATACAAACCTTTCTTTTGCATAAGAAATCCATTATTTATAACTTTTTTACCAAAAATTAAACGCTTGTATTGTTTCCTTTTTCAGGTTTTTGCCGCTTTATTTTCCGACTTTTTCATGTCTCGCGCAAATCAGGCTGTGAAAGACCACAAGAAAAATTTCAGAAAACTCTAACGAGAGTAATTCATTGATAGTAATTTTTAGGCCAAGGCAAAGAATTCAAACTTTCAAAAATGTCCACTTTTGGACAATTCACCCAAATTGTGACGCTGTTTTCGGTAACCGAAAAAGGCCCTACTATGAGTACGGAGTGTAGATGTTAAATGAAGACCACGTAATTTCCACATTTCCATTAAAAAATATATTATTTTTTGTCTTATTAGGTTTTAAACGATTTCCTGATATAGCTGGAGTCCCATGGAAATAAACTGTCATTGAACGGATAAAAGAAAGCGACAATTAAATTCATTATTAAGGCAAGAAGAAAAGCAATTCGATCCCAAGTTGATATCCTTCTCGTCACCCAATTTAAAGTTGGATACGCCTAAAACAACAAAAAATAATTGTTGGCCCAATATTTTTTTGTTTTCAAAAAAAAAAATTCTACAGGGAGTGTGGTTATAAGGTAAGGCTCTAAAAATGACTTGACATTTTAAAAAATCATTAAAAATTCATGAATTTTATTCCAAAACACAAAATTTGACTTGACCTTATAACAGTCAAAATGTCAGACCTTAGAACCACCGGTCCCCTATAATAAATTATTGAAAAGTTTTGCATAAAAATTGCCCAAACTGCCTGCAAAGTACTAAAATAAATCGGTAAAGAAATGAAGAGAAACTGGCCTTAAGCCCTGATGTTTTTCTTTCAAAATTGTTTTTTAACAAAATTGTCACAAAATGTAAAAAAAAATATTCTGTTTTTGGTTAACTGATTGTTAACTTCAGGATATTACTCTCAGCGGAAAATAAATACGTATAGAGACTCTATATACAGGTTTTAGAAATTTATAAACGTCGGCGTGATTAATACTGTATGACGAACCTGTAGCCTTTCCTGCCAGGCCATTTCACGATACATTCCTTCCGATCGCTCGAAGAAATCGGCAATTTTCGACTCCTTATCGTCCATTTCGGTTTCAAAGAAAGTCGTCTTTTTCGTTTCTTCGGTTAAAAATCGACATATTTCGGGAATTGGAAAAACAATTTCCTCCATTGTCGTTTTGTCGCGAACAATCTCGATTTGGGCTGTCCGGGCAGAATAAAAATTTATTGCCGCCGACTCGTCCTTATTGAGCGCGCCCTCGTCTGTCATAAGTTCCTGCAAGTGATGGAAAAAGTGTAAATTGCGTTATAAAAACAAAAAAGTATTGAAAAAAATAATCGGAAAAAGACCATAAGACCTTAAATGTATTTTCAAAAGAACAAATATTAATTAGACCTTATGACTATCTAAAAAATTTGACTATAATACCTTTGTGCACAAAAAAATTCAAAAAGACAGGATTTTTGACAAAAAATTTGACCAAAAGACATGATTTTTGAAAATACCATTAGACCGTAGTATCAAACAAGAACATAAGACCTAATAACACACCAAATCCCAGACCGTATAACCAACCCCCTGTAGTATAATACTACTGCAGTATGTTTTAAATCACTATCCTTGATTTCGGGATTGTTTTTCGATAACTGATGAAGTAGAATATACAGTGAGTGTCCGACCGTTTCGATTTCATTTGATTTTAAATGTCGCGTTTCATAACTGGCGACCATTGCCTTAAGTAATTGACGTGGTCCCTGAACCGATCGGTATATTCGATTGTAGATTTCGCTGTCTTGACGGTGCGACTCAATGATCGCCAGCAGCAATTTACACGCCGATAATTTTAACTCGTGAACGTCCTCGTCAAGACCTTGGGGAGGTTTGTCATTTAGCACACCCAATTTTCCTAACTGGAACCGCCCTTTTCTGTATTCGGCCAAATCAGATTATGCCAAATATTACTCCTTACAACCACGAGCCTTGTATAGCTTGATTATCTAATACTCAGCGTTTTACATGAATTTCCGCCGTTTTTTCTTCCGTATATTCCAGATAGAAAAACTCGATTTTTCCGCTTGTCAAAAAACTAGAATATAAATCTAAATAATATCTAGAAAATACGGAAGAAAGAACGGCGGAAATTCATGTAAAACGCTGAGTAGCGTGAAAAATTATTTCAAAGATTATTCTTGAAAAAATGATTCCCAGGCCGCGCTCGCTTTTTGCAATGCTTCAACCTTTTGAAGATGCTTGGTGGCGCTAAATGACAAACGACCCTTGGCCTTTTAGCGATTCCATTTCGTCGACGACAATGGCAGTGACAATATCAAGTCCGTTTGATTCGTGAAGAGCAATTGCGTACTGATTGGGCACACACGGACCCTGACAATACTCCGTTAAAGTTTCAAGCGCTTGTTTGATCAACTCGACATTGTTTTTATTAATATACAGGCCCAAAAGTCCGAGGACGCCGGTTGTTGAACCACAAATGCAATCAAGAAATCTGTGTTGTGAGTTTTTTTATTAGTTTAAAAATGAAACAAACTCTCTAGAATACAGGGGCGCCAAGTAAGGGTAGGTCTCGTGTTTTTCGGAAGCTACCTTTACTTGGCTCGCCTACCCTTACTTGGCGTTGTCACTTCTTACACTTTTTTCTCACTTAGATGAGATTATCATACTAATTATATTATATTTATTTTGCAAAAATAAACAAAAAAATAAAATAAGACCTATTGCATATTTTTGGGTTAAAAAAAAACAGGAGTTTATCTCTAATTTATTATATCTTTAAGCATTGTTGCCAGTTGTGGTGGCTAAATCATTTTATGACTAAAGTAAGAAAACCACCTTAGAGTTTCCGAAACCAGATCATAATTGGTTTTATTTCCCTGATCCCGCTCGAGATTGTGATTTTCACAAAGCAGCTGCAGAAACCGCATTAGGGGCTCCATTAAACGGACGGAGTTTGAGAGACGGTTGTCCGCTTTATCCTCATCTTCTTGCATACCGATTTGGCGACTGATTTGATCGCCGGCACCAACCTGGAAGGGGCTCACATCGTATTATAAAAAAAATTCAAGTATTTTTTATATACAGGCGGGTTGGAGTTGACCTTATAACATTAAAATCTAAAATTTTTTTTTTTGGGCCACTAAATAATGTGCCCGCGGGCGGCGGGGAGGGCTACATTCAAAAAAGCGTGAAAAGACATGATTTTAAAGATTTTTCCAAAAAAGTATGCATCTCAAAAAATTGACTTGACCTTATAACGGTTCAAATAACTGCCCTTATAAGCAACCCCGGCTATCCATTTGCATTTGAAATAAAACTTTTACCTTCAAACATTTTCGAAGGTTAACCTAACACCTTAAAAACCCATATTTGCAGTCCAACAAATCAAAATGGAACCCATATTCGGATTCTACGAACAAAAATTTGCCAGACCGCTGAAATTTTGAAAAAAGTGTTATTTTAAATTGGGTTTTTTACTGATGACCTTAGAAATAAATGGAATTAAAAAAATATTTTCACACGAGCGTTTAACCCTCCTATAAGTTTCGACACTTGATGTCACCCGACCTGAACAGCTTCGATGGCTTTGGCGCTTATGGTAGCGGCGTCATGCATCTCATCCGCCACCAGATTTGAAATTTGAGCAATTCCGGAAAGTTGGCCATTTGTGGTGGAGGCGCCACGTTTAAACGCCAGGAGGTCATCGGTAGAAACGGAGGACCCATTTTTCAGATCCTGCTGAGCCTGGTCCATGCGCTCGCGAATGACAGAAAAAAACTGGGGCCGTTTGAAAATTTGAGTAATAGACAAATGAGCATTACGTTAGAAAATGATCATTTTTGGGCAATTAATCTTTATCCAAAAAACTTAATTTATTAAGACCTGATTTTAAAGATTTTTTACAAGAAGACATGATATTGAAAATAGCATTCGACCTTAGTCTAAAAAGACCATAAACCGTTAGTGCAAAAAAGAGAATAACAGATTATAAATTATAACGCACCAAACCTCAGGCATTGTAATCAACCCACTTAGCTGCTGGTCGCCAAAAAGGGACCACTTTTGGATTTTTGAAAAAAAAAACCTTATTCGGTGAGCACTCTTTAAAAAATATATGTCAACCCAGATTTTCAAACGACCTTTTCAGAATCTTTTTGATCTTGTTTGAGAAGTTTGAGGAGCTGAGTCTGAATTTCATTGTTCCCACCGTCCAGTATAGTGGTGGCCAATTTTAGCGTTTGCTCAAAAACCCGATCCGAAGAGGTAAATCGAATCAAGTGGATGAACAGTTCCGTGGCACCAAGACGGTTAAGAAAATTTTGAATATGAAGTAACCGTTCTTTCGGCGTTTTGGCATCATCTTTTCGTAGTGAGCTTTGGCAGTCCTTTTTAGACGGAACTTTCATTTAGAGACGCTTGTTTGAAGTGATGGGTTTTTTATTGCTACCAATACTTTGGCCGATAATTTTTACCGGTAAAATGTACACGACCGGTCTCAAACTTCTTATAAAACTTAAAATAAATTCATATCTGGTCCAGAAGGAGTTATAAAATAATTGGGCGGAGGGTAATTTATATTTTAACCGGTAAAATTTGTAAGACCGGTCTGAAACTTCTTATTAAACTCGTCTCATACTGGTATATTGGACGTAAAATATGATAAAACAAAATCGTGAAAAAAACTTCAGTCGTGAGATCATGTTTTTATATCGGTGTTGCAAAACAACCCAATAAACACGTTTTTTCGCGCCCAAAAAAATGTCCGTCTAAAAACACTACCTTTGCTCAACCGTCGAGAAGTAATGAATAAGGAGATGGCTTCTAGGGGTTAAACGGCGTCGAGAGTCCGGCTCATCGTCCCCGTCAACAGCCAACTCCCCGTCAATGACACTGGGCGCACGTTGGGAGTTAATAAGCTCGACGAGGATTTTTAGAATGCGAATGCAAAGCTCCTCCTCATCGTGTGGATTCGCTGAATAATAGAAGGAACCTTTAAGGGTTCAACACTGTATAGCAAATCTAGCCAAGGTCTAGTCAGCCTGTCTAGTCAAACACCGGTAATTTTTAATAAACGATGCAGGGTCAGTATGTGGAATAATTAGTTGTGGGATAAATTCAGCATGTGGAATAAATTCAGCCTGAAAAATACTTTCGTGGGGAATAATTATTCCATATGCTGAACTTATTCCAGATACTCAATAACGATGTGGAATAATCTTGTGTAGAATAAATAATCATTCCAAAGTATTCCACCAGCTGAATTTATTCCACATGCAGAATTTATTCCACACCAAATTATCTCACATCATGACCTCCCAACCATGCATACCCTCAACCATAATCGTAACCGCAATCAACCGACAATAAAATGTTGCAGAACCGACCCTTATTAGAGAAACTAGCACTAGAAAGCAATGATTGGTATATCTAGCAACCCGAAGCGGTAATTTACGCCGTAATTTCTCGATTAACTACATATTAATAAAGTGATTGAAAAATATTACTTTTTGAAAATTTTTTTTTTTTTTTTTTGGTAAAATACAAAGAATAAGAACTTACGATTAAATAATAAATAACCGAAACCCGTGACTAGCTATGCAACTTTTTATCGCCTACGCAATTTACTAATTATCAGTTCTATTCATTCAACCGTTAGTCAAACCTTTTTTTCGTTTGTATTTAGGCTCCCATTTATCTAAGAAAATTTAAATAATATTAATTTTATTTCGTAACTTGAATCAAATGTATCAACTTTTTAAAGATAAAAATCAATCTTTTTTTGCCAATAACTGAACATATTTTATTAAAACTACAAGGTCCTTTTTCACCTGAGTTGATCTTAGTTTAAAAAACTGACTTTAAGTTACAGTTTATAACCAACAACTCCTAATATATTTTTGAGTAAAAAGACTGATTTTTAGATACCAACTTTTGATTTAGTTTTTAGAAACATATTATTTACGATCGTCAATCGTTGAATTAAAACAAATCTTCAATTTTAAAGTGGAACTATTCTAAAAATATATTGTATTCCTGCTCGACCAGTTTCAAGTCGTTTCCGGCCTGGTAGTTATTTTGTCAAAAATTAAGTCGGTAACTGATGATCACCAGACCCGCACCTATTGTGGCCTGATGCAAAATTATATACTTTTAAGCATTGTGTCAATTAAAAAGTTGATTTTTGTGCCAAGGACAAACAAACAAAAAATAATATCGCCCGAATTATGACGAAATTTGAAAAAAAAGGGGATTGTTTTCGTCAGTGTATGAAACCCTACCTGCGTCTGAAATAACATGTTTTGCCGTCGGATCATGACACAGTGAATGTCTAAATTCAAGGATATAAAAATTATACACCAAAAAAATATTGCCCTTTTTGGGTCTGTTGTTGCTCTGAAACTAATATTTCATAAAAAAAAAAATTTCCAACAAAAAAGCCAAAAAAGACATGATTTCGGTTGTAAAAAAATAACTTGACCTTATAACGGTCAAAATGTCATACATTTTAACCACCACCGATATACACAAATTATATCCGTGCCTTGAATGTGAAATTAATTTTTTAATAAACTCGCCATCCTGACATCGTCGCCGAATTTCACTCTTTTCCTGAAATAAGCGCTCCGAGTGGTAAATGAGCTGAACGAGCGCCTCCTCCTCGGCCTGGGTATATTCGTGGAAAAATTCTTCACAGTGGAGAATCGTCATTTGGAACCCGTCCAAAATGTTTTGATACCGAATTTGGTCATTATCGACCGCGTTCAGACATTGCGCGCTCGGCTGGCGCGATTTTGACAACGATTTCAATTTCCATTTATTCATCACCTTCATGGCATTCTTATCCTCAATAATTTTTTTGAGATTGCTTTGGTCGGTTGCAAATTAATCCGGCCCAAAATTGAAAATAAAATTCTGGAAGTTTGGCGCAAAGTACGGGAACAATTAAATTTTGGCAATCAATATCTAGAATTCTCTAGAATTTTTTGGGATTTTAAAGGCGTCAAAAATTTTGACTCAAAATGTCCAATTTCCAAATTGAAATATCAGCAAAAGCCGGTATAAGTCCAAAAATACCGGTTCAAAATTACCGACCAGCAGAAACCGGTATTTTTGTACTTTAAAGTTTACGCTAAAGCGGTTTATTTCGGGTATTTCAGAACGGAAATTCGACATTTTTTGCCTGCCTATAAAAGCCTCAACAAAAAATTCCCGTACTTGGTGCTAAACGTCCGACATTTTATTTTCAATTTGGGCTCGGGTTAATTTGAAAACGACCTTTCAAATGAGTCACTAACATCAACACGCGCAATTTTGACTTTTTGCTGCATAATCCGCAACATTTCGGCAATGTGGGGCTTTGTCTTAAAATTATGCCGCTTGGAAATGCAATAGTCAACGTATTTCGCGGCCAAATTTTTGAAAATTTCCTCATTGACCGAATCGCCGGCAATGGTCGTCGCGTCCCAAAATTTCGAGGCCAAAAATTCCCGAATAACTTTAGCCATTTGGTTGGAAACGAACTCTTCGAGCTGGGCTCGAAACGGCAATGGCTCGAAATCGTCAGCGTCTGCCGCCATCAAGCGTTCGATGTCCTTTGTGAAATGTTTGAAAAGGCGCCAAATATGTCGTGAATTGTACACTGTACGGGTTCAAAATTTAGTTTAACTCCGAGGGTCTAAACAAGGTGGAATAAAATTTCTCACATATTTTGTATATGATGTGATTAGTTCAACTATGATAGCTTATCGCCTCTTTTGATTGGCTAACAATCGAACAGTAGTTAAAACGTTCGCCCTTAAAAATAAAAAAAATATCGTAAGTGTGTGATTTTGAACCCTGACACTTCCTTCATTTCGGATTCGGTATCAATATAACAATGTACAAGGAACATGCCATAAACTTGCTTAATTTGTGGCAAACAGTTTTCACTTGTCATCACCTGGGTAATATCATCCAATGGCAAGAGTCCGTGACACTTAATTTCCGTATTGTAATTTTTGCCCTCTGTGCAACAAGAAAGCAGGTCGACAAGTGCGCAATGGTACACCAAATCTCCGCACATTTTCCCCTCTTGGATTGAATTTTCGATTTCTTTCGTAAGACGAGTTAGACTTGACCCATCATTGTAAAAAATGAGGACATCGTCGGCCGTTTGGGACGCCATGAGTTCAATCATGGTCATGTCTTGAATTTGCTTTCAAAGTTTTCAAATTGGGTTAATTTGATAAAAAAAAATGTAATTTGACACATCGTAAAAATAATTTTTAACATGTCAAAAAACTAAATTGACACCTTTTCAAGAAAAATAACTCGAAACAATTAAAAAAAAAATAATTTGACACCTTTTCAAAAAAAAAAATTGACACTTTTTCAAAAATAAAATAATTTGACACATTTCAAGAAGAAGTAATTTGACACCTTTAAACAAAAAAAAATAATTTGATACATTTCAAAAAAAAAATAACACCTTTTCAAGAAATTAATTTGACACATTTTGCAATTCCAATAAAATCTTGATAACCAAAATTTAACAAAATGAAACAAAGGGTAATTATAAAAAATATTTATCGAGTTTAAGGCTTATTTGAAAATGACCTTTCGGTTCCGGTCAGAATCTCGGACGACGGTTTTGAGAAAGTCTATGTATTCTGCACTACGGCCGTGCTTCTCAATACAGGAAACAAATTGCTGGACAATTGATAGGGTCACCGAATTACACAACTCTGCATTGCCCTTGAAAATCGCCGTCATTGTAGCCGCATCCTGATTAGCGGTTGAAAATGAGTGCTTTAAAAAATTTGAAGTGATAATGGCAAGTGATAAGGATGATGTGAAGTGAATGAGCAAAGTGTCAACTTAAATTAATCACATACGTATAATTTATATGATATAAATACCAAACAATATTACAGTGTGTCCGCAAATAAGGTAAACAACGATATCCAAAACACAAATTTAAGACTCTCCAAGACAGAATTAGAACCGCCATTTCCCTGATATTCGGGAAAATGCGTTTAAATAAAAAAAACGGAAAATAACTTTTTCGTTGCCCAGCCGTTAGAATTTTGGAGTGATCTATATGAAGTTTTTTGACGTGTGCTGATCAAATTTTCTACGCTAGAATGTCTATGTACCCCTAACCAGTTATCTTACCAAAGTTGGGTTGTCTTAGCACTTTTTAGGCCGAATTTGGCATTATCTCAAGTAAACCAACCGCACTACCCATTTATCATAACAAAATACAATTATCTTAACACTCTGTGAGTACAACTGGTTAAGTGGTGTATATTATCTGGACAGGTTAAAAATCGTGACTTCCACCGGGTACCCTAGAGTTTTTTTGTTGTTCTCAGGAATAACCGAGTCCTGAATGTTGTGAATGTTGGACAAGAAAATTTTCAAATCTTGGTGTAAAATGCGTTGATTCTCGTGGTTGTTTTGGGAAAAGTGAATGAGGAAAATGTGGGCGAGGCGTTGAATCTCCTCAATCCGCACATCATCATCGCAACAGTCGCGCGATATTTTCAGGAATTCGATTACCTCCTTGTGCGCGTCGAGATTCCGCAAGAGGCGCTGTTGACTTAACTGCTCGCCATCCGTGTCCTTATCACGTACGGAGTCAATCCAACGATGCAAAATGTCTTGGAGTTTAATGTAGTTTTGACTTGCCGTCTCATTACCGGCTAGATTTAACGCCTCCTCAAGCCGTAGAAAGTCCACCCGCTGGATTGCCGGTGCCTTTAAGGGGGTATTAAATGGCGAATTTTGTTGTAAAAAATGATTTTGTAGATTTTTTTTCTTCCCAAAAAAAAAGCCTAAAGCCTAAAAAATTTTCTTCGCAAAAATTGGCTTTTTTCTTCTTTAGAAAGTTTTTGTTTAAACAAGATTTTGTTGATTTTTTACATCAAAAAAATAAACATGGTTTTGTAGATTTTTTTCCAAAATAACACAAATGTAGATTTTTCCCCAAAAACATGATTTGTGTTGATTTTTTCTATAAAAACATGTTTTGTAGATTTCGAAATCAAATATGAGTTTACATATTTTTTATATCGGCAAGTTTTTGCAATTTTTATTAAAGAAAATATCAAAAAAATCCGGACGAAATATATTTCATATGGGCACCGACTGAATCGGAAAATTTTCTTAAATGTCGAAAGGGTAAAATGTCTAAAGCGGAATATGTCGAAAAAAAAGGTGTAAAGTGGATAAAGGGTAAAGGTAATAACGTGTAAAGGTGATAAAGTGCAAAGTGGATAAAGGGTAAAATGTCGAAAAATTTTGGAAAAAATCATGTATAGGTATGTGACAATTTTAGCTATTTTTCTTCATCGAATTTTTTATGGTGGATAACGTGTAAAGGTAATAAAGTGTAAAGGTGATAAGGTGTAAAGGTGATAAAGAGTAAAGTGGATAAAGCGGAATCCGTCGAAAATTTTAGACTTTTTAGAAGTTATTCCCATTCAGTCGGTGCCTTCATATGATATTCCCCAAAAAATAGCTAGATCATAATCACAGCACATATTAATTTATCAGAAAAAATATGCCCCAAAACCTTTTTGTTTTCGGATTCGTCACGAAAAATAAGTACTGAATTTCGTCGATGAATTCCGGCATTTTTCATATTTTCCTCCAATAAATTTCGTCGTCGTTTTTCTTCCTCTTGGGATTCGGCCACCTGCACCGGAATCCAGAGTTCGGATTCTTCCGTGAGTCGGCGCAGGTCTTCGACGTCAGACTTAATTTGTTTATATTGGTCGACATTTGAATGAGAAATGAGCAGTTGAACATTTTTCATCGCGTCGACCAATTCCTGACGTTGATTAAAATGTCGAAAAAGTAGTTTTAGCGCGCCGGAAGCTAGCGGCGGATCATCGTGCAAAATCAGGAGGAAAATTACGCGCAAAAACATTTTACCACCAGAATGATCCAAATCCAAACGTATGCTCTCTTTTTTAGGATTAAAAAATGAAATAAAAAGTTTGTGATAAGTGAAAAAAAAATTGTAAAAAGGGGAAAGATCATGATATTACAAAATTAAAATAAAATGTTTTTTTTTGAAAATAAACTTTTTTTCAAAAAAAAAACTACAGTTCATATTATGAACTTCAAAAACTGTTTTTTATGTTTTTTCTTTTGATAATTTATTTTTTCAAAATAACTTAAATTTAGTTATTTTTTAGGTTTTAACCCAAAACCGCGCAGTTTTTCCTTCTTAAAACTCGTCGCGTACATTTTTTGGGAGTCAAAACTCAGAAATACGTCTGATTTTCATGATTAGCATGTTTTTTCAAAAATTTTTTTTTTGCAATCCCACTCTTTAGTCAATTCATCAGCGCGCTGATTAATAGTGTCGACACCCTTATCTCTAAGCGCATCGCCGTGCTTTTCGAATTCGTCCTTAAAAGTCGACAAAACGGCAGTGACCCTATAGTCGAGGCGAACGTCGAGAACAAAATTGAGAATTTGAATGACCCGGCCCAAAGAAAGGACAACATTTTGATCGGCCTTCAGACTGCCCTGTTGATTCAGGGCCGAATTTGACACGTTGGTCGCGGTCGAGGTCGTTTTTTGACTAATGTGACTTCCGATTGCCACATTTCCCATCACCATGGCAACGTTTGAAACCGCCCAGCCGACCGCTCCGGTATTTGCACCCTGATTGGAGCCATCTTGCGGATCATGTTGCTGGTGGAGCCGCTCAACAATGCGCAAAACCGTTGATGATAATTCGAGCAATTGTCCAAAATTGTAAAATCCAAATAGAGCCAATTGGCATGCTAAAAATATTTTTAAGTCATGGAAAAAAACTTTCTTCGTGTGAAAAAAAATCATTAGTACAGTACATACTCGCAATATGGACGATCCGAATAGCGACAATGTTTGCGAAAAAATTGCGAAAAAAATTTTCCACTATCAAAAACATTCCTAATGGGAGTACGGATTGTATTTATTTATAAAAATATTTTTGTGATAAGCATAAAAATTAAATAAATCACACGAACATCAACGATACCAAAAATCCCAGGAAAAATGAAAAAAAAATGTCGACCTGGACTGTACATTCGGAACTCTAGAACTTATGCATATCGTACCGGTTCAAAAATTCCCTAAACTGTATATAATAACCCGTTATTGTCAATAACTTATTGAAACATTTTAGGGATATGAAAGTTATGGGTTAATATATGGATGCCAAGACCGTAGCCAATTTTGGGGGCTTAGTGTGTGGTTAAAACAATTAGTGGGGTTTAAAATTGGTACGTACCGAGATTAATAATTTCAAATGTAAGTTTATTATAATCCTCGTCGGCCGTGCTCCATCCATTTTCGGCCAAATGGTCCAAAAAATCTTTGACAAACTTTAGGACGCCGTCAAATTGCGCAATATCCCGCTCTTGCTCGCGATCATAATCATAAATGGAGACCATTTTGGGCGTTTCGGACCAAACTCGGGCGTAACTCACCGGAATCACTTGCTCCTGAGGTGAACAGTCAACATGCACATGAAGCAATAAGTTAACAAAGGACGCGCGTAAAATTGACGGCAGCTGCTTGTCCCGGATGCATGTTAATATAAGGGGAATTGTTAACTCTTCACGCAAACAATAAATGGCAATGTACTGTCGATTAGGGTGTCCACTAGAGATTTGTGAACTACAGGGGTATAAGTTCAAGGCCTTAATAACTAACTTGCCGAACTTGTCAACAAAATATTGTAATTTCACGTAACAAATTAGTGAGAACAATAAATTGGTACCCAATTTTATAAAACATGAATCATGCCACATAATTTAACCTTCAAACACATATTTAAAAAAGCTCCGTGAACACATATGCGAAAGCTCTCCGACCACCCTTGAACACGTTTTGGTCAATTTGACTTCAAAAAATGTACGTGAAAATTATTAATTGCAAATAACCTCTGTTTTGAGGTTTCTTGGCTCCAATTAATGACTAATTAATATTCATTATGGAAGTAAGATTTTTATTTTTATTTCCTCTTTGACTTTGTAATGGATTATTCTATGTTGGTTTTCACTGCCGTTACATTTAATATAATAAAACACCAAAATAAATGCGTTTTATATGTCCATGCGGAGAAAAGCCCGCAATATGTGTTTGGAGGTTAACTTAGAAAATCAAAACTAAAAAAAAAACTTTTGAAAATTTTTTTTTTTTTGAAAAACGGTGCTAGACAAAGAATTTAATTTAACCCTAAACCGTACTAAATTGTTTATCCATTTTTGTTCACGTTAAAACAGAAAGAGGACAAAAATCTAGATCGGAGAGAAAAGCAAATATTTTTAGCAACCCTAAGTTAGAGCTAATAATTCAAAACGAGCGCGCTGAGCATTGTCAATAATTTACTGGGTAAAAAAGTACGGTCTCGGCCCGAGACTCTCGGGTTAATATAATTCATATAAGATGAATGTATAAATCGTATTGTTAATAAATGAGAAAATGTGAGGCCAAAATCGCATTTTCAATGCTCAACTGACCGCGAACACCCTACTGACGATTATAGCATAATGCGGAGAACAAATCGAGCTGGTATTTATAATAATACAACATCTTGAACGCATGATTGTCATCGTGACGACTTTTCTTCACCAAATCGCGAAGGGAAATCTGAACGGCCAGTGTTAGCTCAACGTGCGCAATTGTTCCACAATTATATAAAATCATGCCATTTATATCAATATTTTTTTCTAAATCAAATACGCCAGATGCGTGATGTGGTTAACCGCGGTTATGTTGAGGTTAACACCATTTTTTTCAAAAAAAGAATCTTAAAAAAAAACGAGAAATCTTGTTTATTAGTGTCGCGCGCCCCTATACGGCGTTCAAATGGAAAACTATCAAATCCGGCGAATTCCAAAAAAAAACTTTTTGTCGGCTCATATGTAAATGATCGAAGGGAATCTCTGCTAGGAAAATGGTAAAATTTTTTATGGCATAAAAATAAATACCGAATTTTCTTATTTTTTTTTTTCAAGAAATCAGTACATGGGATTTTTTTTTTATCATTGTGAGTTTTTTCGTGTTTTTTCAACAACGAATTTTTTTTCAACATTTTCAACAAAAAATAGAAAACACATATTCATTTTTATGTGATAGGAATTTTTCTTATGTGAGTTATGTCCTTAAGGTCATTTTGATGTATGGGTCGAGAAGGAGATTTTTATGGAAATTTGCTGCACTCGGTAAGTCTCTATTTGAACAACGTAACCTAGTGACATCATAAAACGCTACTACTATTTGAGACAATTGGTATAAGGCACAGAACCGCAGTCACTACGCCCATTTAGGGACTATACTAAACAAATCTTCGATTAAAGATAAATCTTTCGAAATGATTTTTGTTGTAATTTTGGCGTTCTACTTAACTCCTGCGGCCCAGACAAGCTCAAAAGAGCCCTTTTATGCTAAAATTAAAACGAACACATTCTCTAGGCACGGTTTGAATAAGTATAATGTATACCGTAAAAAGTTTATACTATAAACTGTAAACTGGACAATTTGTAACATGAATAAAGGAGTGCCTCTATATGAATTTAATTAATAATTGGTTGAATTTTTGTCGACCAATTACACTTTATTCGGATTACAACTTCAAAAAATGATGAAAATGACACCTAGTTGTAAACTGAAGAAGGTGCAATTACTCGACAATTGTTCGATCAATTGATTTTCCCTTATACCGCAGTTATATTGCCATTTTTTGAAAATACTTTCGCAAGATAACTGTGCAGGTGTCGTATAAGTTATAACTGGGTGCAAGACCACTGCGTAGGCAAAAACATGACGAAATATTACATTTCAGCAAGAAAGCTGCTCGAAAGATAACTGTGCAAGTAGTGTACGCTCCTTTATGCATATTACCCATGGTTAGGTTTTGCATTCAACCTTGGCCTTCTACATTTTGACATTGAATATTTGTATACTATTACAATATTTCAGATTAATACTATTATCTGTCACGGAAGTATTGTCATGGGATTGGCACATACTAACATTTAAAAAAAATGCAACCCATGTACTTGTAGCAGCAAGGTGAGACATAAATAATACCCTACCAGAAAACAAGTAAAATAGCAGGTTTAATTTCGAGAACGTTACAAATTGATTTTTGCCTGACATAGGCCGAAATTGATGGCAAGGATAATCAAAAAGAATATCTATCGGGAACGTTGTGGTTTTTAAAACTCGAAAATGGTGAATTTATGTTTATGAAAGATTTCTAATAATCGGATAATGTTCTGAACAAAAAGCGTTTGATTTACGATTTTAATTACATTGAGACTACTTGAACAAAATAACAAGTACTTGTAATTTTGGTTCATTTTTAAGAGTATTTCGAACCCGGTATTGTTGCTCACAAAAATTCCGATAAATTGACCATTATCCATCGACTGCCTTTTTGATTTTAACCAACATACAACTCATACTTTACTGTATAAAATGTATACGTTATAAATTATACCAATCCAAATTGTGCTCATGCTGCTACAGGTAATTTTTAAGAAATTTATGATTCAAAGCGCATCCAGACATGGCAATACTGAATACACCAATCAGATATTGCTAATATACAGTCCTTACTCATTTATCGGACGTTTTCGGTTCTCGAAAATAGCGTCCGAAAAAGGGACCATTTTTTCTATTAGAATGGCCCCATTTTGGCCGAAAAGCGTCCGATAAATGGGCAATCGTCCGATAAATGAGTACAAAGTAAGGACTGTAATTCTGTTCAAATATTTTTGATACTCAGAATATGTGGATGAACAAGACACTGGATTTCTGTTCTCTTTTTTGGTAATCAGAGGTCACCCATTAATAAGAATCTCCAGAGTCTTCATCCAAAAAAAACGTTAAAAGACATGATTTTAAAGATTTTTTTCCCAAAAAGCATAATACTCAAAAAAACTGACCTGACCTTAGTGCCTGAAAAAACTGACTTGACCTTAGTGCAAAAAAACTGACTTTATAACGGCACAAATGGCTGACCTTATAACCAACCCCCCTGTAAATTTCAATAAATAGCGCCCACTAGTAAGATTATATTTAATAATTTAATTTCTGATCAGAAAAATGAGAACATTCCAGTATCATGGCTAAACACATATTAGACTTTTTTCTTTATGAATTCATAAAGATTTACAACTAACACAAGGCTTTTTTTAGCATACGTACAGGCAAAACATCTTTTTCATTTTCCACCGATTTTTTCTAAAACTGAATGTGCTTAAAAGGGGGATATCAGGCGGGAACGTAAAGACTAAAAATTACAACTATCCCATTCGGGACACTATATTTATGTACGTCAAGCGAGAATATTTTTAATTGAAAAAACTTGCACGTTAAAGCATATATGAACATTTTTACCCTGCTCTTTTCTCGAAAAAACGTGCGCATGTTTGGGCAATGGGAGTGTATTACCTGTTCCTTTTTGCCATCCCAATTCCACTTGAGATGAACAACTGTGGTCCCGTCGTCATCCTCATCTTCACCAAAGGACTCCTCCTAATCGTGGGGTGCCATCATGTGGAATCATTTGAGGCGAAAAAATCAGTCTGTGGAAAAAGGTACATACAGTATGTAACATACTGTAGGGTTGGTTATGAAATAAGACCTAAAAGACCTATTTTTAAACTATAAATTCTTTAAAGAAGTCTAAAGGTCTTCGCTTGACAAAGTGAAAAAAAAATTCATAAAGAGGGCCCAATCAGAGCTAGGTAAATTTTCACCCGAGTTTTACCCGGGGGTCGGAATCGGGTTGAACAACGGTTTGAAAACTCGCAATTATTTATGATATACATAATTTAACATGTCAAAGGATATAAAGGGACATAAAAAAATCTATTTTACTAGCTACTGATTTACCATACGGCCCCATACCTATAATCCGGATTTTTTCAGAATTATTCCACATTATGGTACCCACCTGATCGTCGCCATTTGGCCGAATGATTTCGGTTTTTATGAGTAATTGTTTGTTTTTTTCGGTTTTGAGTAGCACATCACAAATCATATCTTGCGTAACGTGAATTGCCGACTCATGTGAAACACACAGGTCGGATAAATAATTGAGATAACGGTATTCGGGCTTATTTTTGCGAACTAGATCGACAAAAATGTCGATTTCTTTTTTGCGAATGTGTTTAACGAGCAATTTTTTATTATTGTGGAGAAGAGCGGCTAACCCACAGAGGTCAAAATCAGAACATCAAAAGTTCGAACATTGACGATATCCAAGTGACAAAAAAAACTTGGCGTCAAAAATGTCATATTGCGTCCTATAAAACGTAATTTTATAGATTTTTGTTCTGAAAAAATCATCAATTTTTATATCCTTTCTTTCAAAATTGATTTTATAGACCTTTTTCACAAAAAGGCAAACTTTTATAAAAAAAATTTTTTGAAAAAGCATGATTTTTTGAGTTTTTATTCTCCAAAACACATGATTTTATAAAGAAAAATACATGATTTTTTTAAAGAAAAATACAAAAAAGACAAGATTTTTTCGCAAAACGATTTTTTTTCACAAGTTTTTTTAAGGGTGGTACGGTCAATTTGTTTACAAAAAAAGGCAAAAAAGAAAGGCTTCCTGGAGACAGGGCATACATTATATCAGTTTGGGATTACCCTGAGAACCTATATCCATACTTTGTGATTCATTTCCCGTTTTTTGCGGGACCATAACTATTGGCAGTGAACTTCAGTGACACCGTGAACTTGGCACTTCCGGTTTTTTTAAACGAGTAATGTGAATTAATGGCTCTATGAATTTCTTTGCGTTTTTTTTTTTGCAAACCGTTCCTATAACAATAAACTTTTTAGTCTACAGAGAACATTTTGGAAATAATTTTTTGTTCGCGAAATAATTCGGATCGAATGAGCCACCTAATATCCTATTTTGAACAACTTGTAATTTGACCCCCTTAGGGTGTCATATGACATTTTTTGACCCCACCAAAAAAATCCTCGTGAAAAATAAAAGTTTTGGTCAAATTATGAAAAAAAATCACCGACCGGTATTCGAGAAACCGATGGTTTTGTGTTTTAACCGGTTATTTCCGGTACTACCGGATGTCCGATATCGGAGGTCGTATTTTTTGTCAAAAATTCAAACATTTTCCAACCCATTGCAAAAAAAAGTTATTTGGTAGGTTGGTCAGTGCTCGCTGCAAGTGTTTTCGCGTTCGGAACGTTCTAAAAAAAACTCTACCTGAGTTTTTATTGTTTCTCTGAAGTTTCAACCCAAAAAAAAATATTTTTTTGGACAAAATCTAAAAATGTTCTCTGTAGAAACTGATGTCAAAGAACTTGCAATTTGCTTGAAAAAAAAATTAGATCGTCAGAGTTTGCCGTATTCACAGGTTACTCCAATATGTAATTTTTGGACACCATTTTTGAGTAAAAATGATAATATATGGTGTTTTTAGNTTTCTCAAAAAGAAATAATTTTTTTCTCAAAAAGAAATAATTTTTTTCTCAAAAAAATATATAATTCATTGTAACATCATTATTTTCTATATATACAAATTATAACTATAACTATTCACTTGAATTGGAAATTGGAATATCAAGTTCAATTTATTTTTGTTCTTGATTTTGATCTCTGGCTAATGTGTCTTCGGCGAGAATATCGTAGCCAATTTGTTTTTGCATTAAGCTGAAATTAGTTGCCACATACTCTTGACTTTTTCGATAATCTTGTGTTGAGTGTCGTAGAATCCTATAACAAAGTCGAAGCATACGTTTATAATATTGATGTTTTGCGTCGCGAATTTCACTGAGAGGCACAATCGGTTTAACCCGTGTTTCATTTTCATCATCGGGCTCTATCGTATCATCGGTAAATGGCTCAAGTATTTTGAAAATTTCACGTAAAATGCCCTGTTCCCGAAGTAATTTTTGACGCTCTCGTGCCTGAGACGATGCTGGAAAAATACGAAAAAAATAATCAGTTTTTTGAGAGAAACTCTGACTTTATGATCTCTTATGGACCTCACGTGACAAAAATTTGCCAAAAAGACATGATTTGATTCAAAAAATATGAAGAAAAAGCGTAAAAAAGACATGATTCTAGAAACTTTTGTAACAGACCATAAAAGTGCAATAAAAATCATAAAAGCTTTTACAAAATGGCAGACCTTATAACCACCCGCGCACTTTCTATGACCCTCTATATGTGAGTTTATCTTCTCTAAAAAAGGTTTCCGTGTAATTTGAAGATATTTTTTTGCAGCGTTCCTTATCAACATCTTGCATTTGAATGGTCTCGCTGTCTTCATTATTTGTATCATTACGACATACGAAGCATATAATATCGTTTAACAATTT
>SCLG01000003.1:1972633-2025395 GCA_004367875.1 Oikopleura albicans
CCTTAAATCCTAAAAAAAAATCTAGAAAATATATCCTATCTAGAAAAAAATAGCCAAACAGTATTCAAAATCCAACCTTTCGGGCTAGTGGCGCTTTGTGCCGCATTTCTCGCGGTTGTCCTTAAAAACACGACATCTTCGCTATTATATGAATCACACGTGAGATATTTTTCCTGCTCAGTGTGAAAGAGCCTTATGACATCGCCTGACTTTAAAAATCCGGGGATATTTTCGTTGTGTTTCATAAAAAGTGTTAATTTCCAATTTGTCTGTTCGTTTGACGCGTTAACTTCCATACATTCTGGAAAGTCTTTTAGTTGTTCACGTGAGGCATGTAGAACCTGATCGGCCGAGTAAGGCTTGATTACCACTTTATCGCCCACTAGTACATTGTCCCCAACTGAGCGTAATTTGTAAAAGGGGTGGATTTGAAACCAACTGCCCTCATTGCCATCACTGTCAAGCATTACGCGCATTGCATTTCGCTCTTAAGTGTAATTTGATTCTTTAAGATATTTAAGTTTTCGACGTTTTAACACCGTTAATTGATATCAAATACAGTCCTTACTCCCATAACGGCCGTTCGTAGTTTTCAGCCAACAAAAAAAACGTAAAAAGACTTCATTTTAAAAACATGTTTTCCAAAAAATCATGCTTTTGATTTGAACTTAGTCTCAAAAAAGATCATATGGTCTTATAAGATCTAAGTACAAAAAACATGTTTATAGCATTCCAAATATCCGACCTTAGAACCAACCCCATGTATCAACTTGGATGATTCTAGGAAATGATTGTTCCTCTGTGTTATGAATGTTGGATTGAAAAATGTCATTTGACTCCTCCATGAAGAGGGGTCACTTTCATACAGTTGTCGAATGACATGTTACAAGTCAACATTCACAAAACAGGACTGTGTATTCTTAACTTTGAGTCTTTTTAAGTCTGAGAAGTGTAATTTAATGACTAGAGGATATTTGTACTTTAATTCTTTTTTCAATTTTTTCATAATATTGTTCGCGTTTTATCAAAATGTTATTTGACCCCCTCAACTCAAGAAGTGTCAAATGATGTTTTTTAAGAATTTTACCAAAAATTAATTTAAAGCGTACCTAGCAATGCCGGCAGTCGTTTATTAACCGTTAGATACTTGTTTGATTTGACATGTAAAAGTTGTACCAATTGGCCGTAGCGGACTTCTTGACCATGTTGCTTCTTTTTTTCGGCCTCATTTTGTTCCCTCTCGACGTCGGCGGCCTCGGACAGTTTCCGCACAAAAGCCTCGACTAGCCTCGACTGGCCCGGTTTGACCGAACGCCAAAATTGACGCCGGGCTGAATAGCGGCATGGCGGACAGAGACGAAATAAACAATCACGATATTTGATTGGAGGGCTAAAATATAATGTGAGTACAGGGCACAACCTAAAAATGGAGAAGTACGAAAACTTTACTCCGAAAAATATTTTCTCTTTAGATCACTTTCGGGCTCGTCATAAAAAAAATCCAATCGAACAAGTACCATGATATTGTATCGCGAAAAATTTGTAATTTGACCTTTGGGGGTTATATGACATTTTTTGATCCCACCAAAAATCCGCCCTGAAAATTAACGCCAGACAGTTCTCTTGCGTTTTATATATTTTTTAAATAACTGCATCTCACATTACAGCAAACTTTATGGTTGGCTATTTCTGGTCGTCTGCAAGTTAACAAATTTGTTTATGTTAACAAACCTTTGTAAAGTTCCAGCATTTACATTTGTAACACATCTATCATCAACCAACCCAAGAGTTGATATAAAACCAGAACCATCGGCAAATATTGATATAACATCACCTAAAAAACGTATTTAGTATTTATTTTACGGCTGCATGCCCTATTGTGTCAACAAATAAGCGTCTATTCAAATAACATAAAAAAAACTTTTTTTTTGTTTTCTTCCATAACACTCACTTTCTAATTTTAGAAACTTACTTTAGTAAGTCGCTTTATAATATTGAAAAATGAGATAATTTCTTCGAGAGAAAAAAAATCGAAACTTTGAAGATTGATCGTTAACGAAAAGGTAGGCTAACATGTTTGCCCAGGTTAACAATAAATGAAACAAGGTTTTTTTTTGGGGGGGCCTTAGTCCCCCCAAAAGCTGAAACAAAGACATGCTTTATGTTGGAAAAATGACTTGACCTTATAGGCTTATAATTACAGTAGGTTCGCATGTATGTTGACACCGTACTTGCGGGGTTGGTTATAAGGTCAAGGTCTAAAAAAACTGATTTGAGGTTAATGAACTTTGAAAAATCTGACTTGACATTTGGACCTTCTGAAAAAAATCGACCACTAAATTTTTTACACCATAAGACCTTGCTGGGTTAAAACAGTTCAAAAAGATTTTAAAGACTTTTTTCCCAAAAATCATGGTCCAAATAGCTGACCTTATAACCAACCCCCCGTGTACATCATAATAAAAACCGATGGACTGTAAACGTTGAAAAAATACATACCGATTTGTAAACAATTTCGCATCTCATTTGGATCTCGAGAACGGTTATCCAAATTAGATTCGTCCCCAACTTCTATCTCTAAAATAAACTTTATTTAAACACGGCCATGCCAAAAATATATACATAGGCTAAACAATATTAAATTGGCAACACGAAAAGAAAAAAATAAAGAAACGACATTTATCAAATATTTGCAATTAGTAAGGCGACAAAGCCCGTTTTTTTTGTGTTTTTCAATGATGAAACGTGACGAACCCATAATGCCCCGCAGGTGCATTTAACCGCATTGTGATTTTTTTTATAATGAAAGACGATTATACATTTTTAATACTAACACATATATTTCTTTGTACTATTGTTGGAGTTTTTTTTCTTGAGATTTGAAATAATGATTATGGAACGTTAAACTAGAATAAAAAAATAAAACCAGTGTGAATTGGATATAATGTAGTCTTTCGTTGACCTAATAACCAATTTATCAAAAACATTAATACGGTGTCATTTTTGGTAAGTCATGCAAAAAAAGAATTTACACCCACATAATTTCGAATTTTTTCACGATAGCTTATAATTTTACTATTTTGTTTCTATATTATTAAACTCGACTTCCACGGGCACCCGAGTATGATTTTACATTTTTTTACGTTTAAGAAAAACAAAATTCGACTACATTTACCATTATTTGTTAAGTCAACGAAAAAGTTATTGAAAAAAATAGTATGCGGCATAGAATAATTTATTCCAGAAATATCCTGTATAAGTGTATATTTTCTCGCAAAAACCCTATATCTCATCGCGGACAGACTGCGCTATTATGTTTCATTTTTCTCCGTTGAGGCTCAAATGTTTTATTTTTATTATTTTTTTTTGTTAGAGAACACCCAGTGTATATAATTTCTAACTTTTGGTCCATGTTGAATAAAGTAGTAATATAAAATAATAAAGAAAGTGTTTTCTTCTCGTATTTCTCTTTTGCATAGAAGTTTTTTCATAATTTTACGAAGCCGACATACTGAAAGCTATATTTAAACAATTTTAATACATCTTCAGACGAACATTTAAGTCAACATAAAAAAATGGGAAAATGTGACTACTTGGAGCGATTGATTCTATTAAATGATAATTTAATTCGGTCAAAATTAATAAAATTATACGCTGAATAAAATATCATACAAATATGGCTAGTCCAAAAAATAGGCACGGACAACATTTGGCAAAATCCAGACCATATCAGCATTGATCAAGTTCGTACAAAATATAACTCGTACAAAAATGCAATTATAAATAATTTTAATACATAATCATTGGCCAACCTATTTATTCGCAGTGTGCTTCCAAAAAATAGCACATAAATGTAATTTAGCAAAGTACAATTGTATTTACGGAAAAAGTGGAAATGCTCTTTTCTTTTTTTTCGAATTATGCTTACAGGGGGTTGGTTATAAGGTCAAGGTCTAAAAAACCATCTGAAAAAACATTTCGACCACGAATTTTTTTTCATCATGAACCCTTAGTGTTGGGAAAATAAGTTAAAAAAGACATGATTTCTATAAAAAAATTATGTGCGAGGGGGGGAGGTCATCCAGAAAAAAGCTTTAAAAAGCTATGATTCTAGCTTTAAAAGCTATGATTCTAAAGATTTTTTCAAAAAAGCATGCTTCTCAAAAATATCTGACTAGACCTTAGTGCAAAAAAAAAAAACTGACTTGACCTTATAAGTTATAAGTTATAACGGTCTAAATGGCTGACCTTATAACCAACCCCCTGTAATTGTACCGCATGTTGGACAGCGACGTTTTTAGCAAAATTAATATGACTTTTAACTCTATTTTGCATCACCACGACAGATCCAATAACCACCCCCTGTAAATTTATATCACATTACTTCAGTATATTTCATCATTTTTTTTTGGTTTTAAATTCTCTTTATTTATTAGAAAGCCTGTTTGAGTGCACATTTTGGAGCCTGAGAAAATATCTGTAATAAAAAAAATATATTGGATTAAATTAATGGAAGGGTTTGTTAATATTGATCATAAAATTAAGTGTCACGTTCTCTGTCACATTTCCCCCAATTTAGAATGGTAAATTAAATTAACAAATCAAACGCAATCTTTTGTCAAGAAACACAATTGGTTTTAATCCTTAAGGAAGCAATTTTTCCATGTCATCTAAGTAAACCTCAATTCACATTTTTACTCAATATCACCAAGAAGAATGGCGCTTGTTAATTTGGTTGAAAGANTTGTACATTACCAGAATGAACAAATTAGACATTTAAAAACGAGTTAACCGTATTTATTTCTTGAAATTTGTATGATCAATTTTGTAAATTCAAATTTTTATCGGAATTTCCAAACCTCAAAATTTCTAGAATTTGATGGTCGAATAAACTTGACCTTACTTGATAACAATAGCCAACACCTTAAATTGTAATAAAACCATCAAATGTATGACAATAATGGACTTTACTGATTTTCGGATTCAGTTTGTACACAACATGACTGACCGGTCCTTAAGGAAGCAATTTTTCCATGTCATCTAAGTAAACCTCAATTCACATTTTTACTCAATATCACCAAGAAGAATGGCGCTTGTTAATTTGGGTGAAAGACAGTTTTGTTAGGAAAACAATTATTCGTGAATTGACAATATTTCTCTGTTATACTAAAATTGTCAACTAGCATTCAATTTTGCGGAAAACGAAATTTTCCATTTGTCTGCAAACCATTTTTGCTTAGATAACGGACAAATCTAGAATACAAAAGGTACTGTGCATTCAAGCTCAAAGCGGAGCGATTTTCACGTAGGTTAAAAATGACTGGAGTCAAACTGTCATTGACTGGAATCTTAATACAATGTATTTAAAATATGCATAATGTGTCTTTGAGGATTTTTTAACCTACGTGAAAATCGTTCCGCTTTTAGCTTCAATGCACAGTACCAAGTCCCAGTATTTTCAGCCGGTAACATATACACCAGCTTACCAGTCATATTAACGGCAGATGTGGTCAAAAAGTGCAAAGATAACTTCATTTTCTTAAGATTATGGGATAGGGGGCTTGGTAAGATAATTGGAAATCGCGATAAGTTTTGGCCAAAAACGTGTTAAGATAACCCAACTTTGTTAACATAACTTGTTAGAGGGTACACTAACAGTTTTTGCGCCAGGTTCATATTTAATCCAATTTATCAATGTCAGATCACATTGACTTAATTAAAGAAAATATGTAGTGGTTAGTTGCTAATGAAGTCATTAAATGCGGCTCCTGCATTATGAGATTCCAACTAGATTGTATATTTTTCTGGTTTCAAGAATTGATTTTCATTAGTTAGGGAAGGCTGGAAAAACATATGTTTTAAAAAGTCTTACAAAACTTCCTGAAAAAAAAATATTCGAAAATTTCTTAAAAACTCGAAAAAACTCGAACCAATCCAAAAAACGACTTGACCTTATAGCGTTAGTTATAAAGAGATACTTCTAATTTTCCCCCAAAAATTTCTTCCAAGATTTCTCGAAAAAAAAACGACTTTCTGCCAAAAAAAAAACTGACCTGAACTCATAGCAATCAAGCGTATCTCAAATCCCCTCTATTTCTAAAACAGTACCTTCAATAATCTCCATGATACATTCCAACAATTTTTTTTTTTGCAATTGAAATATATATATAATATGTTCACTTGACTCTACAATCCATTCGATTATTCTGCGATAGAGCCGGTCAACTGCTCGAAACTGTCAATCATGAAAAATAAACGCTTCAGTAAAAAAACGGCCAGAATAAAAAAAAGGAGTTGAGCAATTCAATGCAAATTAAGACCTCCGAAAAAATTGTCGCCTGAGGAACGACAAATAGACAATGGTGAATAACTTTCACTTAACCGCTCTAATATTCAAGATTTAAAAAAAACACGACAGATTTGACCCAAAACAAAACAAAAAAATATTTCGGTCTATTTAGGGATTCATCATTCAAGATAGATCTTTCAATTAAGCGATTAATAGGCCATTTATCATGAAAGAGATAGTTTTCAATTTTTTTTGTTTTCAGCACTTAATACATTGTCTTGGTTTCAAGTTGGAATGCCCTATTGCCTCAATAAACTGGATTCTCCGGGGACCGGCTTAAGTCATTGTCGAAACTTGTCTTTCAATTACAGTACCATTCTCTTATAAGCCCATTTTTGACACTTTTTCAACCTTAATTATCGGTTTATAGGCCTGATAGAAAATTAATAATTATCATCATATTATTTCATTTTCGCCGATACGAAAAAGGTGGAAAAGTTCAAGTTGGAAGAGTGTTCATTTTTGACATTCTGGACAAGCTAAAATTTACAGATTTTCTGGTCTCTTTGTATTTCGAAAACAAAATCTGTAAATTTTAGCTCATTAATTATGTCAAAAATGAACACTCTTCCAACTTGAATTTTGACCTGCTTTGTTGGCGCATATCAGATAATTTCGTATGATAATTAGGCTAATAAAAAGGCAAAAAGTTACGGTGAAATAGTATTGAAACTGGATTTATAAATTTAATTTATCGGACGATTACTCCTTTTGTGGACGCTTTTTCGGCCAAAATGGGGCCATTCTAATAAAAAAATGGACCTTTTTCGGACGCTATTTTCGAGAACCGAAAACGTACGATAAATGAGTAAGAAGTTCTTTCTAAGAACAGTAGTCGTACCTATCTATTTGGTAAGTTATTGTTAATATATTCTCTACAAATGAATGATAGTCTTAGTATATAACAAGGTGTTTCTGCTTTGGGTTTACCATGAAAAATCTTCATTTAAACCGTCTAAGCTGCCTAGAACGTTCTGCTCACGAGCTCACAAAATGTTCGCCGTATGGTCACACTTTTGAGACACGTTTTATAGATCTAGAAAAATCTCTTTTGAAATTAGTGAAAAACGAACTAGAAACCTTGAAATAATAGTACGTCCATTTATACTCATTGTGAAATACGAAAATAAACCTTGAACATATTATTTATCGGATCGAAATAAAAAAAGATTCATCATGTCTTCTTAATTGCAAAAAAAAAGTTTTATTTATTTATTTATTGTAATGAATCGACTGTAAAATAATGTGACTTTATTTCTTTTTTTTTTCTTGATTTAGCATGTTTCTGCACACATAAAATGACCTCGAAAATTGACAGACATGAAAATCAATTGCTTATATAACCTAATGAAATGTTAAAGTTTTTTCTAACAGGTATCTTCGAGAGCCTTCCATATAACTCCAAAAGCCATCGCTAGTTATTTAGGTCGCATTTAAAAGCGGATTGATTTTTCGGGTCTTAAAATTACCGTAGTGAAAAAATTCAAAAAACAAAAAATATCTTCAGTTTATAAACGTTTATTGTCGAAAGTCAGACATGGCCCGGAATGGAAAAAAAAATCTCACACGCTCTAGTAATCAAAAATAGAAATCGCACCATGCTGGACTTTCGACAATAAAATGAAGATATTTTTTGTTTTTTTTAAATTTGGTATTCCGATAACCCCCGGAAAATCGATCCGTTTTTAATGCCATCTAAAAAACACCATCGTGAATTACGAGAATAATTACATGAGGAAAGTTAGTTTGCGCCTTCACAAATTAACAAAAATGACAGGTAATTTTTGTTACAGGTGTAATCCGCGGAAAGTGTAACTGGTTGAAAAAAATTGGACAAATTCACACTTATTCATATACATTTTCTTCTTTATTCATTTCTAACCTTATTGGCACCGTCTGTATCGGACTTGTTTATTTTGTGGCGAAAGGTTAATCTGCCGAAATTTCTCCCTTTTTGAGCAGAAATTTTGGCGGATTGCCCTTTCGCCACAAAAAGACCGATTCAGACGGTGTCGCGTTATTGAGTTTGTATTACATGCCAATTTTAAGTGTTTCATTAAAAGTTATTGAAGATAACTGTAATTTTTTTGAAGTTTTGTAAATAAAAACAAATATTTATTTCTGGAAAATCCTACAAGTTTCAGGGCTCTCAGACCTTTATTTCGTGAAAATTGTGTCCACGTGAGCGACCCTACCTATAAAATATCTAAAATTTAGGATACAAATAATTCTTGTAAAATAATTCAACCAAAATTCAAATTAGAAGTCTTGCCAAATTCCAAAGAATATGTTATGTTCTCGGTAAACTGTAACTATGATAAAAAAATACTTTTCTAGTTGACAAAAAACATTTATCAAGCTTTCGGATAAAGTTAAACAAAAACAAAAAAATCCAACAACAAAAAAATCCAATTAAAAACACGAAAATAGCTCATATTACGAGATTTAGTACCAAAAAACAGTTATGGTTTAATTCTTATCAAGCCGTTAAATGCTCATAAATATAGATGTTCAATCAGCAAATTGTTCACGCGGTAATTTGACAAAATTCAACCAGCGTTAAAAAAACTAATTCCTTAACGCATATCATATGCGGCATATGATATAGCCTATATCATATATGATATAGCGGTCTTAAGCGGTCCCATAGGAGTTATTCACCAGATAGTTCACGAATAAATAACTTTTGATGCAAATGAAAAATGATTTTTTTTTTCAGAATTATTTCGCCCATCTAATTATTTTGTCAATTAATTTTTAGTCAATATTATATAATAGTAGTTTTTGCCGATTAGATTTCTGGAATTTCAAAAATTGCCGTTGATATCCTGAATTCACAATATTCAAATTTATCTGCCGTGTTATTGGGTTTGCGGCAAAAAAAAAAATAGAAAAATATATTTAATTATGTTTCCACAAAGAAAAGGAGGTATAACCTTATACCGTCTATGTATTATTCGTCGTAAAATTTCCCAAACAAATTCCAAAAAAAAAAATACTTTTTTATTTCTCGTTGACTCCTCAAAAATACGATGCGTAACAGCAATGTAGAAAAATCCTACTTCAAAGGCAAAATTAGACAATTCACTCGGGTGGCTGAATTCGCCAACGTTTCTCTTTTGTGTGATGAAAGCCCCATAAAAATTGCATTTAGATGAATAAGCGAATTTGTGCTATTTATTATTTTTTGGCCGATTATAAGCTGTCATACTTTGCGTCGGAAAATGGGTGAAAAATCTTCATGCCAAAAAATATACGTGCCAAATCCGAAAATGAATTTGAACTGAAAAAACTACGATTCTGACTAAAAGTAAACAAATGATAACATCTGGCTCTCAAATCTCTTTTAGCTTGTTCAATCGACAACTCCTTACGTTCCTTATAAAGTTCTGCTCGACCGTAAAAACTTATAGAAAATGAACAAAACCGATTTTGTATTCATCACTCGATCAAATAAGAAAAAAGTTTGTAACCATCATGCATCAGAGCACTGGTACACATACTGTACGAGTCAAGTAAGGTCAAAGAAGTCAAACAAGGTTATACATAGGAGTCGTCAATAAGTTAGTTAACTCGTGGGCCCCGACAGTTCCATAATATGGGACCCATAATATTCAAATTCTAATCGAAATTTTGTGATCAAATTCTAGAGATGACGAACAGTTAAAGAGTTAAGGGTTCTTTTGATTGTACCTTCAAATGCAGAAAAGTAGGTATGTTTTTGGAGGACAACAAAACTACCCTAAACATGGCAGAAGTCATTTTTTTTTGCAAAAAAACCATACTTGGCAAGAGAAAAATTGACGTCGGCCAGGCAAGGGTAGTTTTTTGTTTTTCAAAAACAAATCTATTTTTGTCCATTTGAAGATATAGTCAAAACAACCTTTACTTTATTTGGTTCATTATACTTTCTTTGACGCCTCCAGGAAATAGGCAAAATATAATCATTTCTTTTTTTTTCTCAATTTTAATTACCACGCCCTCAAAGTCCGGTACGGGTCATACGGTATGAATCATACCAGATGAAAGTTCTACTACTTTGTAGATATATTTCGATTTCTACCTGTTTTACTAGTTTTCTACTCAAATTTCTAGCTCTTCCAGCTGAACCGCCAAAAAATATATAATATAAATAAATACAATTTTAAAACAAAAAACACAATAAAGGCATTTGCAATCACGAGTCGTACATAATAAGCTCGATCGATGCTGTGCTCACAATAATCATAATGAGGATAAATGGATAATCCGGCTTTTAATGAAATCATCGAGCGTATAATTTATCAATTTACACTGAATTCCACGAAATCCGATCAAAATCACTTATCGCTACACAAAGATGGTTTACATTTTATACTCGCAATTTAACAGTAAATACTCTTCAACTCGCCATAACATATATGAAATATCCAATAGAGAATTTTAGTGGTCAGCATCACTTAGAGCAATGAGCATATTTGTAGAATTTTCGTAATCTGAAAATTTATATAATCATTCATTTATCATTACAGAAACGGCACGACGTTTTTTATGATGAAAACATATATTTTTCAATGTGATATAAAATAAGTATACAGTCCTTACTCTCAATACGGCCGCTTTTTGTAAAAAAATGTGCCCAAAACAGTCAAAAATGGACACTTTACGACAATTCACCTCAAACCGGACGCTATTTTCGAGAATTAAAATCGTCCGTATTGGAAGTAAGGACTGTAGTAATTTTCAGATTCGGAAAAACCTTAAATTGCTCGCGCTTTCGTTCCAACTCTTATTTTTTTTCAAGAAAATATGTTAACACTGAATCCTCATCTTCCGTGTTTAAAAATGAGGATGTTCAAAATAAATATTCCTTGAAAATAAAACATTTTTACATTTTTTGTTATAAAATATGAAAAAATGTGATAAAATNACAGAAACACTAACAAAGTAAGTTGACGAAAATTTCGGACAAAAACAGGCATTTATCATTGAAATAAATTAGTAAAATTAATCACTCAGGTTCAATATTTCACCAAAATTTCCCAAAATTTATGGAAAATTCCCATAAATGTGAAAATTTAAAATGGCGGTTAACTGCAAACTGGCGGTTAACTGCGCAGGGCGTAGGCGTGAACGCTGGAAAATAGTGGGACCCCTAACTGGCGGTTAACTGCAAAAGTGGCGGTTAAGAGGGTGGCGGTTAACTGCGCATCGTGTGTATATGAAATATCCAATAGAGAATTTTCGTGGTCAGGATCACAAGTTAGATTAAATTACGAATCTTGCTTGTAATTAAA
This sequence comes from Oikopleura albicans, assembly GCA_004367875.1. NCBI lineage: Eukaryota > Metazoa > Chordata > Appendicularia > Copelata > Oikopleuridae > Oikopleura > Oikopleura albicans. Next base: position 1,984,259 of record SCLG01000003.1, read on the forward strand.
AACTTTAAATAAAAACTCAACATGCATTAAAAGTTTAGAGCAATAAGCATATTTTAGAATTTTCGTAATCTGAAAATATATACAATCATTTATTTATCGTTACAGAAACGGCACGACGTTTTTTATGATGAAAACATATATTTTTCAATGTGATAAAAAAATAATTATACAGTCCTTACTCTCAATACGGACGCTTTTTGTGAAAAAATGTGACCAAAACAGTCAAAAATGGACACTTTATGACAATTCACCTCAATACGGACGCTATTTTCGAGAATTAAAATCGTCCGTATTGGAAGTAAGGACTGTAGTAATTTTCAGATTCGGAAAAACCTTAAATTGCTCGCGCTTTAGTTCAAACTCTTAATTTTTTTTTCAAGAAAATATGTTAACACTGAATCCTCATGTGCCGTGTTTATAAATGAGGATGCTCAAAATAAAGATTCCTTGAAAATAAAACATTTTTACATTTTTTGTTATAAAATATGAAAAAATGTGATAAAATGTGAAAAAAAAGTAATAAAACATGAAAAAATGTGATAAATATGAAAAAACGTGTCATTTTCATTAAAAATATGAGATTAATCTTTTGATAAAAAAAAACTATAAATTGACTTCCGAAAATTCGATGCACTCTATTTTATTTTTTTAGCAATCCAAATCATTTACCTATTTCAACTATTCTCTAGTCACTTTAGGTCAATTATATGATGGTTGTTAATTTCACTTTTTTATGATTTTTATGATTTCTGTACTATACATAAATTTAGTTTTATAATAATAGTTAAATCAGTTAAAACCCCGGTCTCTCAAAAACTAAACACAACTGCTAATTCTCTAAATTCGCAAAATAATAGTTGGTATTCATCGAATTATACAATGTTTTGTCTGACTTATGGGTAAGGCTAATTCTTAAGAAGATGAAATGAACTTGATTCAGTTGTCGTGTTCTGACTACATTTGGCTTTAAAAATAAATCATATTTCTTACAAAAACATTTCCTTTGCAACAGTTCTTTTTTGTTAACCACTGGAGCAGTAATTGAATAGTACAAATAAACGTTTCACTTTCAATTGATGCATTTACAGCACAGTTTTTTTTTCCAAAAAGCTTACAAGGGTTAAAAAGGAAAAATCAGAAATAATTAATGATCTTCAATTTTACCCGTAAGTTTGTTTCCAAATACAAAAATTAAATGCATAATAACTGGCGTGATCAGAAATGTGTTTTAAGGTCAAGTAACCTTAAAACCAAAGAACTAAGAACCATAAATTTTGGATAAGAACAACCATTAAACCATCATATCAAAAGTTAATAAATTCGTCTTATACCGAATAAGTTAACGTACTGTTTTTTAAGTAGGTCACATATTTCCTTTTGAAATTTTCGTTTAAATAATCTGTTAACATTTAGTTCGATCTGTCAATATTAGACTTTAATTTTTATGTTTCATAAAATTTTTGACGAAGTATCCATCAAACAGTTCGACTTCGGGGCATTAGAAAATAAGTTATGTTTTCGTATACAATAATGCTTAACAAGACAGGAAAAAATTAAGTGCCAAAATTGGCGCTGTACGATTTTATACCTACCTTAATCTGCACTTATCCAAGAAAACAAAAATTTTACATTGTTTTGCGTACGGATGAAATTAGAAAACATTGATTTGGAAGTTCTGAGAGAATGAGTATGGAAGCTATAATTCATAACTCATATGCTAAAAGACTTGTTTAATTTATTAGACCTAATTATAAAAAATTGTCCTACAAATCTTATAGCGAACTAGTTCGGAATTATAACTTCCATACTGATACTTTCAGAACTTCTAAATCATTTTTTCGAATTTAATCCTTACGTAAAACAGTCCAATAACAACAATAAAATACACGTATTATAATATTTTAATATAGGTGCTTTAGAACACTTTCTTGGAAAAATGAATAAAAAAGGTAGTCATGTACATAAAGGAGATCGAGACTGTACCTGGAGTAAGAAGCCTCTGATTTATAATCTCTAGTGCGTTCCAAATAAGATCACTCCAAGTTCATTTTTTTCTGACGACAATGAACTTTGATAGGGTAATTGTCTAAATAATCAAAAAATGAGATTCGAATTGGGGCTGGTTGAAATAAAAAGCCTTAACATTTTGCCTTTCATCTGAGAAAAAAATGCCGTAGCCAATTTCTTCTTTTCGACGAAACGTTCTATTATTTTAATGTCTATATTAGGGTGTTAGAGTCGATAGATCCCATTTTATATCCAAGATTTTATAATTTTAAAATATAAGTCAGTGATGGTTATAAGGTCTTAGGTAAAAAGGCCACAATACCTTACCTTGCATTCATTTTTGAAATTGGATTATAAGGTCTTATCGTGTTTCAAAACTTAATATACGGGTTTTTTACCCAACACCTTATAACCAATTCAATGTTTAAATTAACATTTCAAAAATTCTCTCTTGAGCTAGATTAATGTGAAAATAGAAATATTTAGAATAGAGTCTTCTTAGGAAACCAAAAATATTTTCTGCTAGTAATTGAGCATAAATTAGAAATGGGTTAACGACTTAATTTGTTGTGTCCAATTTGATATACAGTCGACTAGACAGTATTATTATGCAACACCTAAGCGGTTTTAACCCCTGTAGACATTTTTTCCCTACACCTAAAAAGTACAACAAAATCCAAAAAATGACATGACTCCAAAATATCTCTCACTTTTACTCAACCTTATAATAGTATAGCGATCAAAAAGTCAGACCTTTTAATCAATACTCCGTGTACGATTTTCCTAAGATGATTCTGCGAAGAAAAATAAATAAAAACTTAGATTTTGGTAACGTTCAGACACCCTAGATTAGGGTTTAATCTAGCCCATAAAAGTAAATATTAATAAAATTATAAATCTTCCCGTTTAATAATGTCGTTAAATAATAATTCGAAGCCGTAGTAAACCTGTCTAGACTACTAATGTGACATTAGTAATGTCCCTAATATGGAAAATTAAAAAACCCTATTTTAAACCCTTTTTGCATTTTTTAGCCGGATTATCAACAAGAAAAAAATGCCTACCGTCAAGTCTAATTTGGTCTCGGTCGTCCATTGATTTTTTTATACAAGCTCCAATTAAAAATATATTTCATTTTTTTTTCTTTTTTTTTTTAATAAGACTCCTTAAATTTTTATTAGACTGAATTTACAAGGGTCACATCTTCATTTTCTCGTTAGAGCTAATCATTCAGCACACATATGGCCTTAATTTAGAGCAAATAAAATTTACGAAAAATGAAAATTTTCAAAGTTTAAAAGACGAAATTGAAGAATCGATTTTATTGTTGTTTTGAAACCATTAAGTATGTTTATGGCTTACTGTCAAGAGACCGATCATACAAAACCCAACAAAAACAGGCACCTTTAATGCAACAATATGATAAGATAATAGACGTCACATATAATATGCCTTTAGTCTATAGATTTTGACATTTGAACCAGGATACATTCTAACTACTTTAACACGGGTTCAATTGGTTCAAACGAGAAAAATCGTCTAAGGTTTAGGGTAGCGAAGGAGACAAAAATATACCTAATGTCCTGAGTTAGTACGATTTGGTCTGTAATAATTGTTTTTGAATTTGTGGATAACGCGTTTTTAACTTCAATTTGCGTCAACGTAGGTTGAAATAAATGAATGATTGGCTTTTACAGTATGCAGATCAAATTTCAGCCCAAATCGGGGTATTTTATTGGATATCCTGACGAAGGGTGAAAATTCAGAAAGATTCAACCTACGTTAACACAAATTGAAGTTAAAAACGCGTTATTTGCACGGATGGGCGGGCATTGATTAATTGATAACTACATGTTGTTTTCTGTTGTCAAGACACGTGATGTAACCATAAAATCGCTTGTAAAACGATAAATAAGAGATTTCTCCAACGATTGTGTTTAGGGGTTATTCGTATAAAACCGTAGGTTAGGACGTGTCTTAATTTGGGTACCCTCTACGTTATTACACCAGAAATTGGAATGCAAATATGTTTAACATACTATGTTATACACTCCATACCACGTTAACGCAGATTTTTTGGACAAAAATTTGAAAGCAATTCTATATGATAGCAAATATTTATGATAAATAAATTTTCAGTATTTTTTTTTTAACAAATTGAAGGTTTTCTCTATTTTTATGTTTCTAATTTCTCTGGTAAAATCCGCCGATACGTATTGATAAACGATAACTGTTTAGGTATTGTCGAATTAAAAAAGCGTAATGTGAGTATTTGTTATTATACGGAACCAATGAGTTTCGTGCGAAAAATCGACATTTAAATTTGATTGGAGAAAATAAAAAGACTAAATAAGAAGACATAGCCTGATTTTTTATTTTTTTTTTGAGCTTTTTGGGAAATGTCAAACCGTGGGAGAACTAAATCTATTTAAAAATGTCACGAAATAATCGTTAAATTTCACTTAGTTGACCAGCGTAAATATTTTTAGCTTTATTTGAGATTTTGTGAACTTTTCATCGGAATTTAGCCAATTTTTACGAAGAAATCTTTTTCGAGTTTTTATGAACAAGTATTATTTTATTATACAGACTGAACGCTAAAGAAGGGTAACTCAAATAATGATCAGGTTGCCAAATAAGGATCGCCTGATTTTATCATTGAAGCCCCAGGGAATTTTTATAAATTATAAAATTACAAAATAAAACATTTTTTATAAATTATAATAGCCTGATAACCTAAAGGTAGTTCAAACATAATAACATTGAGTTTAATCTGGAAATAAAAAAACCTAGAACAATTAAGGACAGAGCAAATTTTAACACGCACTTTTTATGCTGAAACAATATAAAAACTGCGTGCGGAAATTTACCCTGGCTGATCCATTGTTGGACCAAAAATGGGTTATCTTTGAAGTTTTTGAACCAAATCAAACTTTTGTCATGAAAATTTATTAATAAATTGCAAATGTAAATTTGCATATAAATAATTTTTCACTCGTACGGTTACTCTGTAAACCTAGTCCAAAGTTGATTCGTAAATGAAATTATGTAAGGGTCAGTATATACAGTAGCTAGGCCCATTTTGTAAATGAACGTTGAGGGTTTTTCTGATCAAGAGAAGTTTTCACTCACCTTAGCAATTTTCATATACGGTATATCATATACCGCGGTATACCGTTTGTCGACATTAAATAGTCGTTTACCGTTTTATTCTAGAAATCTCTCTTTACAGAGAATTCCTGGAGTAATATTGTAGGTGACTATTTAGTGTGAACAAACGGTACATGTAAATTTAGTAAATACACGCACGCCTTTTTATATTTTGAATATTTAAAATACGTTACCTGAAAATGCTAAAACGAATTTTATTTTACCAGGCAAGCACAGAAATCACACACAGAATATTAAATTTTTAAATATTTTTTTCCTCTATGCTAAAAATTACCTTTATTTTTTCGCATGTTCCAATTGAAACGTTACAACAAGATTCATACAATTCTTTTCAGTTAATTGTTGATAATCATTTTTTTTCCTGCGATTTTGTCAATTTCAAAGTGTAATTTAAATACGTGAACAATAGCTCGATTTATATTTTAATCGCCCACATTCTAAATCAATATTAATTTTAAGTTACGACAAAGATTTGCGAATAAATCGCGCCTCGATTTGAAGTCCATAATTATATTTTTTTTGTTTGAAGATGTAAATCTCTTTTCACATTAATATCTCTTCGTTTTTTTTTATTGACTCCATTTTTTAGAGGAAATATTTCATAAAAAATATTTTATTATTGGTACGTGACCGTGAGATGCGCAAGTCGTATTTTTCTCAAAAAAATAAGGCTAAGAGATTAGGGCGCGGTAGATACAAAACTGTTGTTAAAATTTCGGATTTTTTCAATATTTTACCAAAAATGGTGTATTACCTAAAACAGAATAACTTTTTGGCGCGAATTATTCGTGTTTGACATAAACGATGAACAATTTTACTTATTCTCAAAAAAATTCGTGTAAAATTTAGAAAATTCCGATTTTCTAGATTTTTGCTTTTTCCATTAGAAAATCCCTTTTATCTAGATTTTTTTTTGTTCAAAATTAATCTTACTCGCACTGTATCCGATCTGATATTGTTACAAGAAAAATCTCTTATAAGTAAGTTTCTGTATTTTCCTCGACTTCATAGCGCTTGTACGAGCATCTTCATGTATTTTTTTCTAGAATACGTCAGTTGAAGAATTTTTTTTCAAACATGACCTTCTAGAATAGAAAAAAATTGGTCGCCAAATTTGTATCGCGGACAAGCGGTAGATAATGCCCGTATACTTATTTTTTTTGTTTTTGAGAAAATCAACTGGCGTCAACTCTCTGTTTATCAATTATCTAATTGACTTGCAGAGTTGGGTCGGGAAATGAATCAAGAAGGCACAGCATTGATTATTGCGTTAAAAAAAATAAATCGACCAAAAATGTTGACTTTATGGCTAATAATCTCTGAAAAAAAACTCTTGTGACCGGTTATTGTGTACTAATTTTAACATTGTGCCGAAAGCTCAGATAAGTGCCGAACAAATATGAGCCTTTAATCCGACTAAAAAATGATGAGATGACATCAGAGAGTGCTGACAAAGCTTTAACTTATTATTTCAGTGAGCACAATTACGCAGACTACCGTGTAATAATCGCAACTTATTAAATAGTCTTTCGTGATTTGAGGTGCCACTTATATGGTTATTGCACGGCAATATGAATTTTAAACGTTATTAACCCCTTTAATAATCCGAGCTGACAAATTTCCGTTCCAAAATGATTATTACGAAAAGTCCCGTTTTTTTTTTATTTTGCGTTCAAAATTAAACCAAGCTACACTGTATCTTAATTTTAATAACTTATTTTATGAGCCAAAATTAAGATACAGTGTGGATAGGTTTAATATTGAACGCAAAATAAAAAAAAACGGGATTTTTCTAAACCTATGGGCCATAACTAGGGGTTTTCCCATAACTTATGGGCCGGCACTTATATGAGGTTTTATAAACTACTATGCCGCATAGTCTATGCCTCAGTAAATCATTTTAAAAATTCTGAGGCTCATAGTCTATGAGGCTCAGATTTTTTAAAATGATTTTTAAATGAGTAGACAGCAACCGATCATAAAAGTTTTTTGGAGACTATTAGCATAAAAAATCTATATTTTCTTTCAATTTTCATTAAGGAGTGTTGTGCCTTCTTGATTAATTTCTAGACCCAGCTATGCAAGTCTATAAATTATAGTCTATAAATTATATTATATGTATAATATATAATAATAATATATAATTTAGATAAATCGAGAGGTGACGGAAGTTGATTCTTTCGAAACAAAACCTGTATACGGAGTATCTATCTAACGTTTGTACCCCATAAAAAATCGCCAAAATTTGCTAGTTCTAGAAATGTATGTTTGAAAAAAGTCCGAATACCGTGTAATTTATCGAACCCATTAAAAAGTGCTTTATCATTCGAGGTACAGTATTATTTAAAATGAATTATAAGTGGTAAAACAATAATAAATGGTTTTCAGCTTATTTCACTTTCGAACAACGTGATTTTTATGCTCCAGGATCCATAAGGCAAATGTCAAACCTGCTGAATTTGAATCAAACAAGACTTCTTTTTAACAAAACGTTTCAAAGCAAAAAAAAATATGTATTTTATTTTTATATTTTTATTCGCGAAAGGCTCAGCGCTGGAATGTTACAAATGCGATGAAAAAACTTACGATTTATGCAACCAAAATAAAAGTATTTTTGAGACATATCTAGGCCCTCTTTGTCAGATTTTTCGTTTTTTTTATACGTCAAAAATATATTTTTTATTTGAGTTCTTTACGTTTCGCAAACGGTACAGAGTTCTCCAGAAATTTTTAAGATATTAGAAATTAGTACCAGATTAATGTGTGGCAGTTTGTTCGTAGGAGACTCCTACTAGGAGTTCGAAAAAACACTTTCCGAAGAAAGAATTTTTTAGAGAAAACGTATTCCAACGAATTTCAGACAAAACATTTTTCAGAGAATTCTGTAAAATAGTTTTCGGAAGAAGACATTTTTCGGAGAAAATTTTCAACGGCAAATTTCGAATCCACTTTGAAGGAGATGCTTCTAAAACCAATTATTTCTGAGAGTTTCCATTTATGCGTTTTCTTTGAAAGGCCTCGGTGCACATTAATGGCATTCAGTTCTTATTTTTGTATAATTCAGTTTTGGCCGAATGTCTGCCCGAGCAAACCTCGTGTTTTATTGAAGAAGAGCAAATTCATGGGAATATTGTGACAAGAGTCATTTCTGGCTGTCAACAATTGGACGCGTGCCTTAATAATTTTAATAATAATTTTCCAGATGATGCACTTCAGACACGTTATGGTAAGAAAACATGAAACTTCACAGCTTAGACTCATAAAATCTGCTTGATCTTAAATATGCTGACGGACGGAGAAATTATTATACAGTTTGTAAATTAGAATCAGTTATTAAACGCATGCAGTTTGTCTACAGGGGAGGTTGGTTATAAGGTCAACGATTTAGGCCGTTAAGCGGCGCTAGAACCCTATTTACAGTTGCTTCATTTCACAAACTTAAATTTGTACGTTGCCTAATGGACTGTCAATAACATTTTTGGTGTTCTGAAATAATAATTTCCGACAAAATTGTCCCGTATAAAAAGGCGTTTTTTATCAAAATTTGTATACAACGCTTTCGCGCAAATATTTTTTAATTTTTGGGACATATCTGTATGACGTATTTTTTCAAGGCATAAAAAATGTTATCGAAAGTAAGCAAATCCAAGATGTTTGCCTGGCTTGGCTTTTACCTTTTCAAAAAAAAAAACAATTTTTAATTTAGCACAATGTTTTCCGACAGAAAGAATTAAAATTTCGAAATGCCGTCAATGTTGTACAAGTGACTTCTGTAACCTGTCATGGACTGCCGGATCACTCGACTCTCTCACAGAATGGGCTGACACATCACAGCACTGAAAAACATGTTGATTGTAAATAAAAAAAAACTCAACCAGTATTTTTTTTTTCGAAGCGCTCTAAAATCCATGTAGGCTGTCCAAACCTAGCATATTTGACTTATTTGCCATTTTCACAAACACGTTTCAATTCGTACGAGAAATTAAATCCGCTAATTTTGAGCTCCAAAATTTTGGGTGTAAATTTTTAGTTTTTGCTCCATTTTGCCACTACGGTACTCAACGGATTAATATTACCTCATGCATTTTGTCACAACCACAAAAACGACAGTTTAACTAAAACTTTGCAAATATTTATTGGAATACGTTGTATGTAAGTTTGATGATGTAAATAGTGAGAAATGCGTTGTAAGTATGACAGTGTAAATAGTGAATGTTTTCTAAGTGATGTACAGAAATAGCNCTAAAATACCGGTTTTTCCCGATTTAAAGGAGTATTATAACACATAATAAAAAACCAAAAACAAGAAGTTGTTAAGTATGCTCGGGCGCAGTTTTTTGAGTCAAAATGAGGTCACTTGGGGTCATGATACTCAATTGTGGGGGTCACAAAGGTGTCAAATTTCACCGATTTTCAAAATGCATCGTAGGCCAACAAAAGTTATATCAAAATGAAGCTTTTCATTCACTAATTCGAAAAAAGTATCCGAAAAATCCCAAAAATGAAATTTGACACCTTTTTGAGGGCCTAAATAAATAGAAACGTTGACAGTATATCCGGTGTAGTCCGGGATTGACGTCTATGAAGTTTCCCGTTTTTGCTTTCTATTGGTCAATTATTATAGCCAAATTACCGGTGAAAAACAGCATTTCCGGCATTTACCGGAATATGGAGTGTCCGATGAATTTTTAATTAGTCGCATCAGATGCGCAACATTTTTTCACCCTAGAAGGAACCCATTTCCGAGAAAAGTCTGATGGGTCAATTTTCCGTCAATTTTCACGATGCGCCCCCTAGATATATCTGTATGACGTATTTTTTCAAAACATAAAAAATGATATCGAAAGTCAGTAAATCCAAGTTGTTTGCCTGGCTTGGCTTTTACCTTTTCAAAACAAAAACAATTTTTAATTTTGCACAATGTTTTCCGACAGAAAGAATTAAAATTTCGAAATGCCGCCAATGTTGTACAAGTGACTTCTGTAACCTGTCATGGACTGCCGGATCACTCGACTCTCTCACAGAATGGGCTGACACATCACAGCACTGAAAAACATGTTGACTGTAAATAAAAAAAAACTCAACCAGTATTTTTTTTTTCGAAACGCTCTAAAATCCATGCTGTCCAAACCTAGAATATTTGACTTATTCGCCATTTTCACAAACACGTTTCAATTCGTACGAGAAATTAAATCAGCTAATTTTGAGCTCAAAAATTTTGGGTGTAAATTTTTAGTTTTTGCTCCATTTTGCCACTACGGTACTCAACGAATTAATTTTACCTTATGCATTTTGTCATAACCACAAAAACGACAGTTTAACTAAAATTTTGCAAATATTTATTGGAATACGTTGTATGTAAGTTTGATGATGTAAATAGTGAGAAATACGTTGTAAGTATGACAGTGTAAATAGTGAATGTTTTCTAAGTGATGTACAAATCAGAAATAGCGAACTAATTTAGGTACAGTGAGGTAATCGCGTTAATGTGTTGCCCGCATACAGTTCCCCCACTCAGCATTGTAATCTGCTCAAAGCAGTGGTCAAGAAACTGCCGCAAAAGTTGAAAATCGTGGGAAAATAGAAATCGGCCCATTTCCGCCACGATATCGTTTCGGCCCAAGCTGGTGTAATCGTTGAAGTCCCGATACAACACATCTTGCCATCTCAGGAACTTCTCTTCTCGGTTTTTGTTTCTTAACCGCATCCCATTGGCTACAATTAGCGCCTGCGTTCCTTTATAACACCCGCTCATCAAAATGACCTACAAGAATTATACGTAGTAAATAAGAATTATGAATGTAGGTAATATACGGGTAGTTCTTGAAATCGCCACACTTTTGGTTTCCGTTTTTCAGGGGCAAAGCGGGATTATCAGTCAAAACGTGGTGATTTGAACTTTAGGGGGAGGGACATTAATACGAGACCGAAAAAAAATAATAAGAGTGTATCAATATGTTTAAAATCACACTAAAGTGGCGTGCTAAAAGAGAGGCGCGAGCTCTTCTTTCTATAACGGGCTCGAAAAAAGTGTGGCGATTTCAAGAAGACCATGTACACCATATACACCATGTAATTAATTATTTTTCTACTAAAAAGGCCCAAAAAGTGAGTACCCAATGTATCTTGGCCCAAATATTTAATTAAGTTTTTAAAACGCTTGATTTTTTTCTAAAACCTTTTAAAAGGTTTTTTTTTATTTCAGGTTCTATAAATCTACTACAGACTGTACTACAGTGCTTACTTCCAATACGGACGTTTTTGGTTCTCGAAAATAGCCCCCGTATTGGGGGTGAACTGAAGTAAATTATCCGTTTTCGACTTTTAATGGGGACATTTTTTTCACAAAAAATCGTCCTAATTGAGAGTAAGAACTGTAGCATAAATTAGAATAAAAAGCCCGATAGTTTGAAGAACCCACAAGTAAATTAAAATCATATTTTTCATACCTGATGTGCTCCATTTGATAACCGTAGGACAGCCGATTTCGCCGTGCATATCATATCTTCAACGCAGGTCGGGTCATACTGTTCGTTCTGTTTTTGTTCTTCTCGTTTTTGTGATCTTCGAATTAGTGGGGTGCTGCAGCGGGGTGTGTCAAAAGGGTATTTGGTCTGGTATGGTTCCATGAATCTAATGACGGGTCTTGCATAGTGCCCTATATTGTCTGGTATTCCATAGTGTCCGGTATTATCCATATCCCTCAAAGAGCTGGATTAAAAAAAGTCAAAAAAATCAATAAAGTTTTTTAGATTTTTGCGTTAGTTCTCGATCGACGAGCCAAGACGAATGATTCTGTTTTTTTTTCTGGTTGAAAATGAATTTTATCTCAATTAATAAAACAATCAAATTTTCGACTGACCAATGGTATGATGGAATTTTTGGGTGAAATAAAATTGGTTATTTTCCACTGTCTCTAAGACGACAAACATATGTACCAGAGGAATATTGTGAAATGCACGGGGTGAAAATTTACATCAAAATCCAGCGACAAAAATAAAAAATGAGCCTCTGGACACCCAAATGGTGTTTAAAAGTTTTTCTAATTTTGAAATTCTATATAAGTTTTCAATGCCGATTTATTATATTTAACCCTTGAGGAAATGCTATTATTTATAGTAAAATTTATAGTAGAATTTATAATAAATTCGAATTTAAATAAATTCGAAACGAACAGAAAGTCGGGCAACAGGATGCAGCAGCAACTTTATACAAACATAAAACGTTGAAATACGCAGTACTTTTTTATGAATCGGAAAGTGGTTTATTACAATTGTCATACAGTTGTCATACGATTGTCATACAGTTGTCATTTGGGACGCTTTTTAAAGTTGGGACTGCCAAGTGAGTTGGCGTTCAAATGATCATTTTTCGAGACTTATATATATAATACTTATATATATAATTATTGACTTCAATTTTCGTTTTTTAATGTCGGTTTCGCTATTATTTCGCTAATAATTATTTTATCTTCGTCGTCCAAATCGGAGTCAGAATCATGCTCGGAGTTTATACGGTTTGGTATAACGTTGTACATTGAACTCAAATTTCGGTGAAATGCCACGGTCGGATGAGAGCATTCGTTTTCCACCAACGGGTCTTAAAATGAATGAATATATATATAATATACTTAACTCATTACTAATAAGGCTCAGTTATGCCAGTCGAAATTGCCGGTGAAATGCAAGTTTCCGGTGTAAAGATTAAATATCGGGTTAAACCTTCGCCGGTTCAGAATTGATAACTCTATGTTGATTTTTACTACAAATGACAAAATATTTAAAAGGTAATTTTTTTTTGAGAAGACGCATGAAAACGTTTTTCGTTAAAGGATACAATATCTAAAAGTTTTCGGATGCTTTTCGGATACAATATCTAAAAGTTTCTTACCGAGCTAGGTTTGGCTGTCTAACATTAGTTTTTTTTTTCCGAGAATAAGTTTTTACGAAAAAAGCGTTGATCCAAGTAAAGTTTTTCGAAGCAATTCGCCGAAAAACTTTTCCTCGGAAAATCGTTTTATGCGAAAGACCGCAGTACCGTTTACAATATTAGTGCATGCAATTTTTCTGAAAAAGTCTTCGGGAGTTGACGGGAATAGGATTTTAATAGTTTTTTTTGTCTATTTATTTGTTTCACACAGGAAATTCCATTATGGAAAACGAACAAAAAAGTTTTTATTTTAGGGTTTGAAAATTTCTATTCCTTTTTAGTGATTACTACTAAACCGACCAAGTTTCTGTACTGACAAACTGCTTACCTAAGTCATCAGGTCTTTGTTGACGCCAGAATAAAAGCTTTCCGCGAATAGTTTTTCCATGATACATGCAAAAAATCCAAAATAACATAATCAAAAACATGGCAAGTAAAAATTTTTCACTTCCACTTGCCAAGCGCACATAACAAATACGATCCGGGTACCAACGGTTAAAATCAAAATCCAGAATCGGCACTTGATCCGTTCCGTTATTACATTGAAAATGTTGAAGACCTCCGACAGTTTTGTTGAATTTGCCACTCATCTGTGTAATGTACCTCGACTAGGATAGAAAACTTGTCAGATTATAATAATTTATACACCACCGGTGGTGGCCACCTAACCATGTGACTTAACACATTTTAGGTGTTAATTCATATGCAAATTGTTAAGTCAAATGCAAACTGTTAAGCCAAATGGTGTTAAGTCAGATGGTTAGGTGGTGTATACAAGGGGGTGCACCGTGCGCCCTAAAAGGGACAAAATGCTCCATAAGGGACGCTTTTCCCAAAAAGATGATCTTGATTTGGGCACCAAACACGGCATATTATACACATTTTAATGTAGCTTAGAAGACGAATTTTTGACGCCAGTACAGTAGCGCCGTTACTGTTTTCAGATGATTAACTCATAATTTATGAGTCATAAACTTACCAGCGTGTTTTATCATTAAGTGCGGCTTCCGGGTTAATGACCTTGTTATTGTGATTTCTGTGTCCCGATACAAACTCCGATTAAAAAGAGAAATTAAAAATTTACATTTAAGTTTAAATTAAAAAAAATTCCAAATTGAATTATCGTAAGTTATTATTACTTTACACAGAAGATTTGATCCAATTAGGGCGGTTTTTAATTGTCCAAAAAAGTATCCCAAATGGGCAAATTTTTTGCTGAAAGCGACCCAAATGGAATAAAACAAGTGGTACAACCAAAAACACATTTTTTAGCTCTAAAATGTCTTCCGAAGGATCCGAATTATATGAGTCTGTTACTGGTGTTGCTTCTTCTGTCACTGGTTCAACTTTGTCCCAATTAGTTGGGAATCCCAGACACGCCAATTATATCCGAATTTTACGAGGTAGGGGCGATAAAAGAAAAGGGCAAAATTTGAAAAAGACGAAAATAAATGGACGACAACGGAAAAGGGCGAAACCTTAAAATGGTGTGATTTTTAAATCTATGACAAAAAAGGCCCTTTTCTGTATTCTGCTAAGTCATGTTGTGCCCATAAAACATATCATTATTTTTCATTTTGGCCAAACAATGTAACGTTTTTTAGTATTTTCGTTCGTTGAAAAAAGTGTTCAAGCACTTTTGATCGCGATTTTGAAGAATTATTGGCTTTTGAGTCAGGAATGGAACGAACAACAGACTGATTTGCTAAGCCCAATTGAAGATTTCGTTTCAACCGAGTTAACCCCCACGATGCATGTTCCCAAAATGTCTACCGGAAAAAAGAGCAATCTGGATTTATTAGAGTCATTAGCCGAGCACTCGCTTATGTTTATGAAGCCGAAAAATTCCCACCCTTCTGAAGATGGAAAGCTCGACACTACCGCCCTGAAACATATTTTAAATGGATCGACAATTTTCGAAATCAAAAATGAAAAATTTGTCGTTTTGGCTTAGGGATGTAAGTCTAAACCACAAACTACTGTGTTCGTTATTTCGGTAATCCGTAAATCTTTTATTTTTAGAGCTATCAATCTAATTTTTTGTAGGTTGTAGACTCTACAATGTAGAGACACCATTTTTGAGACGGAGCCGCTTTTTCCGATTTCGGTCAACGTTAGTTTATACGGAAGTACTTAAGTTCTATAATGAATTCATCAAGGGAAATTTGTGGCGCAATTTTATATTGTTCCAGCATAATAATTGCATACAAAAATTGATTGATTGTTGAACCACAAGTAAAATAACAGTAGGAACTTTCAAGCTCAACGTTTTTTTCCGTCGGGGAAGTAACATATGAGTGAAAATGAGATTTCATTCCTTCCTAAGACAAGGGTATCATTGTTGGCGGATGGTTAACCGCTTTTCACGAACTCGGAAAACACCGGAACGATTTGAAACATGACCAGAGTCTAAAATGGAACGCCCAAAAAGCAACTGCGGCAAAAGAAGACATTTTAAAACTTTTTTCGCAAATCAAAAAAGTTCAGAAAGAATTTTGCGAACCATTCGACAAAAAACAGATGAAAGAAGGTTGTTCAAACCATACTCTTTTTTTAAGTTTTCATTCTTTATTTTTCACGATTGCGAAGATAATCAATACCTTAACTCACAATGGTCATATCGAAAAGGGCGTTAAACGGATACGCAGATCGCCTAAAACTGATCAATTTGAGCACCAATATACGGTAGCATAAATAACTCTTCGATTTAATTTATAACTTTTACAATCTCCTCATTAAGTTGAGTAAAAATTATTGACTGAATACGAAATCGTAGGGGGACGTTTTAATGAAATTTGAAGTACTGATTTGATTAGACCTGACAATCATTGATCTTTCATACGACATCATTTCCCACGAATTTTAGGGATTTTTAGTTGTGAAAATTCATAGGAATACTGCTACAACGTAACTGCTTGTTCTGTCACAAACTTTCTTATTACTCTTTACACGTATGAAAGTGTTTATTAATTCCAAAGTTTTACAACCTAGCTGAAAGTTATTTCAAAATCACAAAAAGAGGTCGAAAAGGGACTTTGGCAGCCATTTCTTGAGGATGAATCCGGTACAAGTTCCTCAGACGAGGCCGTATACGATACAGTATACCAGTCCAATTCCTTTAACAGACCACTTGAAAAAGACCCCTCTGTTTCGCCACTGACTTCACATTTGCCAATTGAACCTGAGTTTCCAGAAGATATATTAGTAAGAGTTGGCGGTCAAGGTGTATTAAATCGCTTGCGTACAGTGGAGTACCTCAAGTGGGGTGTCTAGTTATTTTTTTCATAAAAAAGATGTGCTGGTATTTTAGGTCGACTATAATACACTTTGTTAAGTCGTAAATTTAATAGAAATCGATTACTGGATAATATCCCAAGTAAAAGCTCGAAATTTTCATTAAACTAAAAAAATGTATTTTCAAAGTTTGTTTTACTAGACCACGGCTTTTTCAAAAAAACGTTTTTTATAGCAAATTATTCAAATTGACACCGTTATCTAAAGGGCGACATTGATTCACATTGGAGAAAACTGCCCGATATGAAAGAAACAAGACTTGGCCATTCAGTGGTTTACGTCAATGGTCATATTTATGTTATTGGTGGAGTTGTGAATGATAAAAAGTCTGCAGAAGTAATTAATTTGGCATTCGGTGTTAAGAATAGGGTGGCACGGCATGTACCGTCGAAAATAATGTTGTTTCTCTATCTGTTTTGTCAATTTTTACTATTTTTGAAAGTTCCAAGATATCATTTTTTGACGAAAAATACATTAACAAAGCTATCTCTTTGCGTGCGCGGCCACCGCGTGGACAACATTTTTGCTGATAATTTATGATTCATAAATTAAATTATAAACTAATATTATTTTTACGATGTTACTAATTTTAATATCATCTTGTCAGCCTAGTTAAGAACCAACAATGGAACCGTGTGCGGGAAATGACAACTGTGCGGGCACGGCATACGGCAACGGTTATTAAAATACACGGTGAAGATTTCATTTTGGCAATTGGCGGGGATGATAACAATGGGATTTTGAAAACAGCGGAGAAGTATAATCGGACGAAGAATAAGTGGGTAAGGGTGGCAAACATGAATGAAGAGCGGTGTGGGTAGGCTGTTCACAGTAAAATATTTTTTCAATGTTTTTGTTCTAAAGCTAAGGTAGTAAAGTTAAGGGAGTGTCTCCACCAACCGAAAAAAAGTAAAACTGATAATTTACAAATTATCGACAAATGCTGGTCAAAAAATTTGAGTCACCATCCGAAATTGCTTAGGATGTTAAAATTTAGTTATTCTTGAAAATTATAAGATAAAGCGTTTATCATAAGGGGCCTTGATTTCATACAGTAGATAGCCTGTGTATAGTGCTTGTTCCGTTACCGATCAAAATGGCCACGTATATGTAATGGGCGGAACTGGCAATAAGAAATGGAAGAGGAGTGTTGAAAAATATATACCGCACTCTGACGAGGGTTGCCAAACTCAAAAATTTACCAGGAATTTTAAATTTTCTAAGCAACGCTCTAATACAAAATGATACATCTAAAAACAATTAAAAATGACGCGTCATATTTTGTTATCCTAGTAAACCGACTTTTCGCATTTTGACCCCCAAAAATGTCGTATTAGAAAATGTATAAAAACGATTTGACAACCCTACCTCTGATACATGGAAAACCATAACGCCCATGATCGAGAGAAGAATTGGTGCTAGTGCTGTCATGTACCGGAAAACAATTTATGTCGCTGGGGGAAAAGATGATCGAACAATTCATTCAAGTGTCGAATTTTTCAGAACCGATAATTATGCACGATCATGGACGACCATTAAGTCAATGCAAATTTCGAGATGTGGTCATAGTCTGGCCCTGTTTAATGACTCATTGATCGTTTTGGGTGGGTGGAGTGGTCAGCAACTACAGGAGGGTCTCACATAAAGGGACAAATAAAAGGACACGCAAATGGATAATTCAAATTAAAGGACTTTTTTACCCAGCGATTAAAATTAAGGGACGCGTTTTTTTCAAAACAAGTTTCAACAAATTCAAACTAAGAGACAAAAATTGACCTTGGTCAAAAAAAGGAAACCGTCCCTAAGTGTGAGTCCCACTGTTAAGTCTACCGAACTTTACGATTTTCAAAGCCCAACATGGAAGTTCAAAAGCCAATTGAAGGAGTCAATGAGCCTTTGTGGAGTAGTGACATTCAAACCACCTGATTATTAATTAATGTTAATTCAGCATCATAAAAATTTATATCTCTAGATATACTCTGATAGTTCAAAAAACTGAAATAGCGTCGCTTACATTTTCTTTGATGTTATCTTGCAATTTTCGCATCGAAGTAATCCGCAAGTTAACGGGTCACTACATGACAGCACAGAGGGTGTACTCAAAAAAAATAGTGTTTTTCCGATTTCTATTGTGGTGACGCGAAAATAGCGTTAAAACCATACTGGGACTGCTGAAAGCCGGACAATCTGAGCTACAACGTAAGGTGTACAGTATATACCGTATACTGGATGCAAAAATTGAAAAATTAAAAAAGGTGAACCCATAATTAACTAATCCTTGCTAAGCCAAGATTTTATTTTGGCTTACATTGTAAGGGCCTACAGCCCTTATGTAATCTGTTAACTTTAAAAAAATGATTTACCTGGCAGTCGCATCTTATTGGATTTCCAAATAATTGTACAATTTCAAAAGTTGGCGATGCATTCTCAAATAAATTTTCGGTATGCTCTTTTGGCAATGACGTTATATTATTCCAGCGAGCATCGATTTTTTCAATTGATGGTAATTGCATCGCAGGAGTTAGGTCCACAATGGTTAAAATCAGATTATTGGTAAGAAGCAGTGCCTTTAATTGACCCAATCCACTGAAAGCCTTTGGTGAAATTGACTTAATGTGATTTTTAGACATATCCAAATAAACCAAGTTGTGCAATCCGTCGAAGGTATTTTCTCTGAATAAAACTTCATGAGCGTCTATGTTGAAAAATTTTAGAATTCAATTTCAATTTATATTAGTCAATTTTTTTCTTTTACTTGCGGTTTTTAACACTCCCTAAAATACAGGCTCAATGGCCAATACTGAAAATATCACGTGGTAACAAGACGCAAACCAATCACCACGCCACAATCTTAGGGTCGGCACTATTAAAACATATAAACAAAAAGAGAACGAATAAAAGACTACCATAACGTGGAATATACAGACTGTAAATTTACTGTAAATAACTCACATTTAGGAAACATAATAAATCAGATAATATATTTGAATCATTTATTCCAGATATTTCGCCATTTCGGCATCGTGGAAGTAGGAAAAAAACATTTAGGAAAGTTATAATTCGGTATCATTACTTCAAAAATCTAACTAAAAATTAGACTTTTTTGATTTATAGGTGAGGATCTAAGAAATGTTAAAAAATTATTAACTCCAAAGCGTCCCTTGGATGTGGCGAGATCCCAATTTTTCCGTTCGCAACAAATTTTTGGGACATATGAAATAGTATTAAATGGGCCTAAAAAACTGGGTTCTGGTAGTTTCAATAAATCGTCTTTTATAGATTTGGAGAAAACCTAGTTGCATCATTCAAATTTGTTCCATATTGACATCATTGTCCCCCTTGGAGTTACGGCAGGTTTTTGAACTTGTTAATATAAGTTATATTGTATAACCATAATGGCACCGACTGAATGGGAATAACTTCTAAAAAGTCTAAAGCGGAATCCGTCGAAAAATTTTCGACGGATTCCGCTTTATCCACTTTACCCTTTATCACCGTTACACCTTATCACCTTTACACTTTATTACCTTTACACGTTATCCGTCAAAAAAAATTTGATGAAGAAAAGTAGCTAAAATTGACACATACCTATAGATGATTTTTTCTAAAATTTTTCGACATTTTACACTTTATCCACTTTACACTTTATCAGCTTTACACGTTATTACCTTTACCCTTTATCCACTTTACACCTTTTTTTTCGACATATTCCGCTTTAGACATTTTACCCTTTCGACATTTAAGAAAATTTTCCGATTCAGTCGGTGCCANTAATGGCACCGACTGAATGGGAATAACTTCTAAAAAGTCTAAAGCGGAATCCGTCGAAAAATTTTCGACGGATTCCGCTTTATCCACTTTACCCTTTATCACCGTTACACCTTATCACCTTTACACTTTATTACCTTTACACGTTATCCGTCAAAAAAAAATTTGATGAAGAAAAGTAGCTAAAATTGACACATACCTATAGATGATTTTTTCTAAAATTTTTCGACATTTTACACTTTATCCACTTTACACTTTATCAGCTTTACACGTTATTACCTTTACCCTTTATCCACTTTACACCTTTTTTTTCGACATATTCCGCTTTAGACATTTTACCCTTTCGACATTTAAGAAAATTTTCCGATTCAGTCGGTGCCACCATAATCTATCTTTATTCTCTAACTATTATTTCTTAACTTACTTGATTTCTGAAATTTTGTTTTCAGATAAATAGAGCTCTTCTAGTCGACGCAGCTCTTTAAAAGTTCCTTCTGCGATTTCACCGAGTTTTAGGCGCTTGAGTGACACCAATTCAATGTGTTCCCAATTTTTCAAGTCGTTTTCGGAAATTGCTTCAATGTGTCCATCTTCAACATAGACCGATTTTGTCGTAATTTTAATTTTCGGCAAAAGTTTTGAAGTCCTGCTCTCACATCTGATCTCGTGCGTTTTTCTTAAAATGGAAGATAATGATTTATTTGAGAAAAAAAAAATAAAATTGATATAAAGATTGCGCAAAGGCAGACGGCCATAGGCACTCAGTATGTGGCCAACAATTATGTTAACAATAATATTGTTACAATATTGCATTATGTTATATATATTTATAGTAACAATTTTTGTGGCAAAATACACAACCTGGGGGGTTATCTTACCTTTATAAACGCTTAAAAAGCGGCAAGATAACCCCTCAGGTGGTGTATTTACAGTTTTGGCATTATTCAACATAATGCTCTATCAAGTTATGCTATAAATTAACTTTCCAGTACATTTTGTGACAACATAACTGGTTAGGTCATTTTTTAGTTATTCTGGTGGATATTTAAATAAATAAAGTACCGGTCACATTTGCAGCCACCGGGGCAATCTTCAGCCAATTGGTGAGGTTTAGCAGAAGCGACTTCTCGTGGATTAAACGGATTCATGAAGTTCAAATTTTTGTTAACATGAACCAGCTCATTTGTTAACATGAACGGGCTCGATTCTGCAATATCTCCCCGAATTGTTGCTTTACAAGTATACTCACCTGTCATGTTCTGATTATCTAAAAAGTATAAAGGTAATAATTATCGAAGCACCCCAAAAAAATTATCGGAGTTGATTACAAAAATAGTAAAAAGAGTTGTGATTTAAGGACACATTTTGGAGCTAGAGAGCACTTTGTGATCCAAAAATAATATAAAGGTGTTCACTCAAAACTATGTTAACGACACACTATGGTCCAATAATCAGAATTACTAAAATTTTGTACAGCGGTTTTTCGAAGAAAAAGGTATTCGGAAAATTTTAGCACACACGTAAAGGAACACACGTTAAGGTATTTTAGCCAAAAAACCAAACAACTAACCTATTTATTATCATCAGTCGAGACATCCATTAATATATAATTTCATTTATTATCTATGAAGCGCAATGGGAGCCCGTATTCAAAAAACATTAAAGTGCGTATTTTATTTAAATATTCTAGAATACTGTATAACCTGTAAAATGTTTTGTCTGTGTTTGTCAGTCGCAAAAAATCTTTGAAAATGGAGTAATTCCGAAATATCAGATAATAAATGAAATTATATAACTAACCTATTTGGTTTACAATCAGCATGCCGTTATTGTATTGAATAAAACGCATATCTTCTCCGATAATTCGTGGTTTGTGAATTTTTGGCAAGCGCCATTTATATTGGACATTTGGTTTTAGACTTGGCGAGCCGTTCGCCAATAATTGACAATGTAATGCTGTAAAGTTAACATCTTTCAACATTACAATTTTAGCACTGTATTCACAATTTTTTACTTCGGACAAGACGTCTTCACAAACGTCTACAGGCCTCGGTTGATCCAGTGGATTGGCAGATACCAAACGGTAAATAAACTAGCACAGTTTGAAAACACGATACAACTTGTATCATACAAGGCGTCCGTTTTGAATTTTTCACATTTGAAGAGGAAAACCATGATTTTATTTATTGAATTTATAGAAAAACTTAAAACTGCCTGAAACGCTAATGATGCGCTGATCGGCTGAAGTTGAAAAAAAAATTCTACACACCGTCTGACATAAACTTTGGGCGTTTGTTTTATTTCGTATTTTGAGAACGTCACTGTTTTGCAGTGATAAAAATTAAATTCGAAGCACATTTTGTGGCTGAAAAACATTTTTTTCGTGAAAGGTCTGTTGTAGACAAAAATGTAGGCTAAACGTCTACGTTTTTTTTTCAATTTTTTAGTTCAACTTTGTGCTCTACGGTGCGAGTTTCAGAAATGTATTTTTTCCGAAGCGGAAATTTGAAAATCGTCTCATCTAGAAAATAAGAAAAAAAAACGCCGGGAATTCAGGCGAAACGCTCAGTAGCTTCTTATAATTCCTTATGTCATTCAGAATGTTATTCTCGTTTCATTCTTTGGT
This sequence comes from Oikopleura albicans, assembly GCA_004367875.1. NCBI lineage: Eukaryota > Metazoa > Chordata > Appendicularia > Copelata > Oikopleuridae > Oikopleura > Oikopleura albicans. Next base: position 2,007,054 of record SCLG01000003.1, read on the forward strand.
TAAAATAGTAATTTCATTTACATTGTACTTCAAAAAATTTCAAATTTTCAAACTATTCCTTTTCGCATTCACAGTACTTTGTCAAATTTGTATTTTTCATAGACGTTTGGGGGTTCCATTCAGGCTTGTCATGTAACACCTCTGAATTACCCAACCAGCTTAGGGTCTCATCAGATAAATTATTTGCACGAAGGTCGATATTTATATCAGGTAGGGTACAGTCAAAGAAGAAATCGTGGAAATCATCATAATTGCAGTAATTTTGTAGAGTAAAGATAATGTCACAGTTCCGGCTCTACATAGTGTAACATAAAATAATTTTATAATATTTCTATAACTTTTCAAATATACCCTAAGTCCCCACCTGTTACGTATCAGCCTAAATATCACGTGGTAATAAGATGCAAACCAATCACAGGGCCGTAACGTTAGGGTGGGCACCAAGACATCAGAAAATTACTAAATATTTAAAAAAAATAACTTTGGGGTCTATATTATGTAGAAATTGGAAATAGGTCCTGAAAATGTGACGCTATCTGTTTTTGTGATTTCTGATATTTGATTGTTATTGGCGTAAAAGTTTTTCATCTTTGAATTGACGAGAAATGTTACGAAATTAGAATCAAAATTCGTCAGTAAATTATGCGAGACATCTAGTGTTGACAACTTGAACAAATTATCCAAAGCAGGCATAAAACTGTTCGCCATAATCTCTAGTCTTTTTCTATAAGTTATAGACTAAAACACCCCTAACTAGTTATCTTTGCGTTTTTTGGACCGCGGTTTCGGTCGACCGAAACATATTGCGATTTCCCCGTATTTTACCAAGCGCCCAACTCAATATAGAGTTCAATTATCTTCGCCTTTTTGATTTAGTTTTTGAAACGTTTATGACCCCTTCAATGACCAAAAATGTTGAACTTCAATTTTGAGTGAATAATGCTAAAAATGGCAAAATTAAATATAACTAAATTAAGGTTTTTTTTATGGCTAAAACCACAAAATAGTATATTATGTCAGACTAAAAAACCTCAAATTATGTACACTTTTGTACGCATTTTTTTAAAAATCGGCTGTCTATTTATAAAAAGGAGTCAAATTGACCGCAAAAACTTGTAAGATCATTGCCTAATTTTATTGTTCTGTAGATCCAAATGTTCCAAACCAATCAGGTGCACAAATGCATTTCGTGTAATATAATAAATGTTCGAATTAGCAAGGTTGAGTTTGACCAAAGTTTCGGACCCGTCAATTGTGTAAATAATTGTGAAATTATTTCCAGATAAATTCACCGACCCAAACGAACGGAGCGGAAATTCTGTAATGTCAGTAAAATTTTCATCAACACGTGGGTTCAATTTTTTGTTTTATATACAAATTAGTTTTTTAAACAAGATACCGTTTGAGTTTCATCAAAATCGCCTGAACGTTTCTAAATTGTTTTTAAATTTGTTCCATTGATTTCTCAGGATGTCTGTTCGAGTGAAGTGTTATCAATCGAAGAAATTTACAAACAATCTAGAAACGCTTGGCCGATTTTCATGAAACTCAACCGGTAGGTGGAAACAAGAAAGACAATAATAATCATTTCATCATATACCGAACAAATTTTTTCTGGGATTTCTAGAAATTTGACAACTTCTGTACAACAATGTATTTGGAAATACAATACGCTGGGTTTGGCCTCTTCATCAGTTATCGGGCAAACTTTTTATCCGTCAACGCCTTGTGCATTTATCGTGTAGTTTTTAGGCAAAATTCGTGTTTAATATTTCTATAACATTTTTTCATTACAGTCCCTGCTTCCATTAGGAACACTTTTGAATCAAAAGTTTTGATTGTCAAAAAGACACTTTCCTATTTAATTTTTTTTTGGCTTTTTGTTGAACCCTAATCGGGGCACAAAAGTGCCTTATGTACGTCATGTGGTTCTTGCTTGCAAATGCAGCTTTTCGGCATACCGTTGATTTTGCATAATGTGTCCTCTGTTTTAGTCGGCTCTATTAGTAAGTTAAAAAATAAAAATAATCGGTGAACGTTTCTCATGTTAATATTGTTATTGTACAAACTGATATGTCTACTACTGACGAGAAAAAGGGGCTATTTGTTTAACCTAATCACACTCTCCTGAAATAAGCGTGACTCATCTAAAAAAGAACTTTTTTTCGACTGTTAAGTTGAAATTTGAAGCAATTGTAACCTTTAAAAATAAATTATAATAATTAATTTAATCATATTCGATGTTTTTCCGTTGTATTTTTCAAACTCACGAACATGATGCAGTTCAATCCGAAAAAAGTTTTTTTTTGGGGGAGGGGGATATGTGACATATTTAGCCTAAATATGTCACACATCCCCAAAAAAAAACAACTTTTTTCCCCGAAAAAATAATTTAGGGGGACCATGTGAAGTTGGACCAAAATTGCCTAGTTCAACTTTTACCGGCAACATGACCAATCTAGTGTTAAAAATACTTGCGCGGTCGATGCGCCTAATAAAAATTTATCCGACGCACGATATTCCGGTAAATACCAAAAAATCGATATTTTACCGGTTATTTGGCGGTAATAATTGAGCGCCATCATGCACGAACGGGAACTTCAACATGTAGGACCGAAATTAAATAGCGGAGCTTTTGCTCTAGCTCTCCAACTTGCGGACGATTGCGGTCGGCTCAAATTGCCGGTTTACACTAAATTATATATCTTTCAAAAACAATCTCTCAAAAGAGATACACTAATTGTAGATTTTGGTGGAAAAAGTTTCTTGAAGAACGTATCATTTGACAAAGAAGTTTTTCGAGGAAGGGGTCTATCAGTAAAGATGTTTCTCGTGGAAAGGATTTTTGTTGGAATTTCTCAAAAAAAGTTTTCTCCGAAAAAATCGGATGAAATAAGTAATAAAACGGCGATAATTTATGTGAAACGCTGAGTTGGTTCTAAATTTGATTTTAAAATGTTCAAAAACAGACAGAAGCGGAACAAAAAATCATCGATTGAATGGTTAAAGTTTCGATCAAATTCGGATTGGTGCATTTAAGTACTCGAAAGTAACCGAAATTGCTCGCCACTTTCGATATCGATATTATTGAATACGTGAAATAAGCGAAAACAAAAAAAAATCATTCATTTGAAGCTATTTTTCAAAATGAAAGAATTAAAACTGCTACGTGTTTCTTTAATATTTTACAACTGTGGAGATTGTCAGGAAGTTTTCACATCCAAGGAAGATTTGGAGAAGCATAAGAAACGGACACATTTCAATTGTGATTTGGTAAGCTTATTAGCCACCATGGTCTATGGTTTTTCCAAGAAAAGTTTTAAGGGGGTAAATGTTGCTCAAATTCTCGACAAAAAATGTCGACGAAAATCTATCATAAAATTTGAATGGCTAACACTATCAATTAATTTTTTTTTGCATAATTAAATTCAAACAATTTTCTGGTCCATGAGTGCTCAAATTGTGCCCAGATATATCCGTACACACCGGATATCCGCAATGGAAAAAAGTGACCTTTAGTGTTATAACTTTTCCTACGTAAATCTAAAATTTCTGAAACGCGGAATATCGGTTCGCATTAGTTCTCCGCACATTTCTCTTAACCCACTTTTTTAATTAATTATTTTCTCTCTTACTTACAGATCGAAATGTCTTGCAAGTATCACCTATTAGCGATTTCCAAGAATATGATGACAAATAAAGCAAAACGCGNCAACTGTGGAGATTGTCAGGAAGTTTTCACATCCAAGGAAGATTTGGAGAAGCATAAGAAACGGACACATTTCAATTGTGATTTGGTAAGCTTATTAGCCACCATGGTCTATGGTTTTTCCAAGAAAAGTTTTAAGACTAAAACGTTTTCGAAAAAGAAACTTTTCTCGAAGGAAGCGCTGTTGGGAGGGTTGGGAAAATTGGCGCATAATTTTAAGTTCCAAAACAAGTTTTTGGGAAGAATTCCACAAAAAAAGTTTTTCCTTAATTTTTTTTAAGTCTTGCAAACACGCTAATTTTTTTAATTGGTAGTACCGATACCGTATCGGTGTTTTTAAGTTAAATTGGGTAATTTTTTTTTGCGTTAAAAATATTCCGTGTTTAAAAGTATGGGGTTAGCCTATGTCACAGGGTTAATAAAATTTTGATTTTAAAAAACAGGCTCCGCCGCCCCGTTTTAACTACCATTTTTATAGTGCATCCGATCTTTCGAATCAGCGATTTCATTGGACGTTCACAAAATCTTTGGGCACAGTTACGGTCAGCCCACCGAAAATGAATAAATTATTATTATAACACTATTATAGTGTCAAGACTAAAATTTGGTATGTAGGGGTAATTTATGTGTCTCTGAAAGATACCGCAAAATAAAATTACAATTCGTTACGATATTGTAACTACAGTCCTTACTCATTTATCGGACGTTTTCGGTTCTCGAAAATAGCGTCCGAAAAAGGAGCATCGTCACAAAAAGGACCATGTTTCTGGCCCCATTTTGGCCGAAAAAGCGTCCGATAAATGAGCGCCCGATACATGAGTAAGGACTATATTTCGTAAAACGCGAATACAAATTTAGTGAATTATTAATTCTGAATTATTTGTAACTTCTGAAGTTTATCAGGAGTAGAATTAAATCTATCAATTATCAAAAAATTACAAAGGGTCTAATGATTAGACTCTAAGACTCTAAGATTAGACTCTAATCTTTAAGATTTTATTGGATTTTATGTCGATTTTCAGAATAAAACGCCCTTTGAGGCTGAAAAAATCGGCAATACCAGCCCGAGAAAGGAAATCCCTATTAATCTGATTATTTTATCGGATTATACCGGCATTTACCGGTACTTTCAAATTTACACCTTTTCCGGTTTGCTGACCCTAGATACAGTCCGTTTAAATGTGAACTTTGCCCTGAATCCTTCATGCATTTCAAGGAAAGAGAGCAGCATCGCCTTATTCATATGCCAAATCAGCCACTCGTTTTTCTCTGTCGATTTTGTGAAGCACAATTTGCATCAAGCGAGGGCGTCTTATGCCACCAAGTGTTGTACCCAAAATGCAAAAACAAGTTAAAGCCGCGATCGGCGCCATCGGCAAAAGACAAGCATGTTCGACGAAAAATCGAAAAAATTGTGAACGCAGACAGATTAATTTATTCAGCGCCGTCTAATGCCTGTTTTTTCGTTATGTAAACTTTGAAGTCAACGAAAAAAGCTCTCTAGCGCCTAAAGCCCTTTGGCTAAGGGTGTCTATTTTTTAATGTTTTTTTCAAATTTTGTGACCCTCAGGTCATACAGCAACATTGTTGCAACATATGGATGAGTTTCAAAAAATCTATTTTGAGTAAAAGCCTACTTTCAAAACGTCAAAAATCAAGGTTATGCGTAAAATTCCATTGTATTTCAAAATTATTGCAAATTTAATGTACTTGCTGTGAACAACCCCATTCTGCAAACACAAAATAAAATAAACTTCGTTCAATTATCGTTCTAAGTAGTCATTTTTCAACTCTACTTAGAGTTTATAGTTTATTCGGCCCGTTGGTTATAATAACTATATTATGAAGTTAAACTTCACAGAAATCAAGTCTGAGATAAAATACTAATCTTTTTTTGTAAATTATCCATTTCGTTGTGCATCTGTAGTACATCATATTTTTTCATAAATTGCATATAAAATGCATATCGAGAAGAGGCAAAATGAACTTTTAGCTTATTTATCATTTTATTTTTTGAAAAGAGTTAAAATCAAGAATTAAAAAAAAAGTATCGAACCAAAAATTTATCACAATCTGCTTAGAGTTCATAACGCCCCATTGAGAGACTCCTGTATATAAAATGTTAAAAACGAGAACAAAAATACGCTTAGCGTCCGCCATGAAAATTCGTTTTTAGTGATTCCCTGAAAAACTTGATTAAAACGCCGTTTTATGGCGAACGCTCAGTAATAATAATAATAATCCTTAAAATTTATTTAAGATTTGGTGGTGCTGAAGGAAAACCCTTAGTGGTGAAAAAACCTCCAAAAAATATTAAGTGATTTTTACAGTGTGATTTTACAGTGAGATCTGTACAGTGTAAGATAAGGCAGATGTGAAAATAAACGGAGTGTAATAAGGGTGATGATCGGTCAATTTGACTGGTTTGCGATGAGCTCATCACAAATTTTCGTGAGCTCCTCGTTGTCGGTCGTTTTTCTCGCCACCTGCGCCTCTAAGTTATCATTCTTGAGCTTCAGGAGCTTGAGTTCGGTTTGGACCTTAAGAAGCTCTTTCTGTTGGTCGTCTTCCACAGCCGCAATCTCTTCATTCGCTCTGAAATTGAAGATCAAAAACATATCTTTCAGACCGAACAAACTCATCGCCAAATAAGGGCCGCTTTCGCATTTTGAAAATCGAGCCGTATTTGACGTAACAATGATACAATTAGCGGCCCTTATTCGGAACAATAATCTTGTTCCTGAAAAAACGTCCCTTATTTCAGAGACCCTTATTATATACCCGTGGATCGTTTTTTAGAAAACGTGAAAAAAATCAGCCATAACTACCAAATTTTTTTCGAAAAAAACTGTTTCGGTCATTCAACGTAAAATTAAAAAGTGGATTGTAGTGGGCTAATCCAGTTTTGGTCCAAGTTCACGTGACAGGGTGATAAATTTGATCTAAGGCCTCGAAATCGGAAATAGAAAGGAATTACAATGTCACGCTATTTCCGAGTATAAAAATGTCCCTATGGATTATATAGCAAATTACCGTCTGACCAAATCTTGCGAGTTGGCTTTTAGCTGGTCATATCTTTCTTCTTCTTGTTTGAGGCGGGATTCGTACTGTCTTACGGCATTCTTCATGTCCTGATCATTCTTTCGCATCTTTTCCAGAGTTCCCCGAAGTCGAGAGTAACGATTATGCAGGTCCTTAAATGCCACGTCCATAGAAGTCACATTTTCTTGCAAATCGTCACGCTCGTCAATTAATTCCGTCATTTTTGTATCCTATATTATTTTTGTGAATAACTAGTTTAACTCTCTACAAATATGCAAATTTGCACAAAACGCCCTAAATCGACCAACAATGCTAGTAAACCGGGCATTATCGAAAATCGCTGTAACACGGGCCTAGTTTTATTTAAACAATATAAAACGGAACTGATTTTTTTTTTCGTAAAAATTCCAAGCTTAACATAGCCACAAAGGCGCGTCGTGTAAATTTGCACATTTGTCCTCTTATGGATAAAATGGCACTTGGGACCCTTAGGAGTTAAGTCTCAGGTGGTCATTCGTGAAAATTTGCATGAGCCGCTCTAAATGCTCTAAACTACAGTAGTAGTCTTGAAGCATCAATATTTAACTGTACTTTATACAGTATAAAATTATACTGTATACAGTTCCCGCTTTCAAATTGGGCACCCTCAAATTGAAAATTAGGAGTTAAATAGATAATGACAATTTTACCAAATTATGCATGACTCCAAAATTGTGCACGTTTTTCGGAAACGCAAATTGTACAATAATTTGTTCGAATTTCGAAGGTCGGAACTGTATAATACAATTTGTACGTTCTTAGTTATATACACAGGGTGCGCAGTTAACCGCCACCCTCTTAACCGCCACTTTTGCAGTTAACCGCCAGTTAGGAGTCAGACTATTTTCCAGCGATCACGCCTACGCCCTGCGCAGTTAACCGCCAGTTTGCAGTTAACTGCCAATTTGGAATTTTCACATATATGGTAATTTTCGATAAATTTTTGGTAATTTTGGTGAAGCTCAATATTTCATTTTGAGTGATCAATTTTACAAATTTATTTCCATGATCAATGCCTTTTTTCGTCAAGTTTTCGTCAATTTACTTTGTTAGGTTAGTTCAAAAATAAAATTGTTTTTTTTTTATTCCATACATACCCTTTGTTAATAACAGCCATGCCTTAAAAATGCTATACTGACGTTCTATAAAAAAAGAAGTTAACAATTGTTAATTTCACAGATTTTCGAAAATATGTAAAATATAGTTTCAATGTCCGGTTTTTGATTATTTTTCAAATTAAAACTTATTAAAAACTTTTAGTTCAATTTATTCAATTCAAATATTTTAATTAAAATTTTTCATATGATCATTTTTAAATTTGAAATTATGACTCATCCTTTTTGTTTTTTCCCAAATTGTCCAATTCTCATTGGTCAAAAACGTTATTTTTCGTTAACCGCCACTTTGTCACTTTCACCCTTATTTGCAGTTAACCGCCACTTTTTCCAAGTGAACCGCCTACGCACTGCGCAGTTAACCGTCACTTTTGCAGTTAACCGCCAATTGGGGACACCGCGAAGGGTGGCGGTTAACTAACTTAGTATAACTTACATATTGTATACTTTATACTGTACATTGTAGGCCAAAAAGGGTCATTGCAACATAACGAGGGTTGTTAAAAAATAACACAAAAATCATTATAATACAGCACCTAACCAGTTATTTAACCAGCACTTATCTTACCAAAATCTGGTTATCTTGCCACTTTTTTACGCACTTTTACGGGTAATATAACTGGTTAGGTGGTGTATTTATAAAAATGGGCTTATAAATAGGTTACGCAATTTTTGTTTCTCTGGGCGATTTTTTTCTCAAAAATATTTCTTTAACTTACACGTTCGATGAGCTTCCGGTTGTGCATTTTTGCCTGTTCGATCATCATGGCTTCAAAACCAGCGCAGACAATTTTCATCTCCTCGATCTCCTCGCGGGATCCCTGGGCGTTAAGTCGCGCTTCTTGCCGTATAACGTCCATATCCCGTGCCGTATATCGCAAGCTCTCGCCCGTAACTAAAACACAAAAAATTATCAAAGGAAAATTTTTCAAAGAAAAGAAAAAAAAACGTTTGCTCACCTTGCTCAACAAAAGTGCCAACATTAGACTCCGTTAGTGTTATTGAGCTCCCCGAGACACTTTCTGTTTTCTTTGCATCATCGACGCGATTCTAAACATGATCACATATTTAAAAGTACATTTTGTGTGCCCATTGAGGGACAAAAGTGTCCGAAATAGGCTATCCGATTGAAAATTTTAGTTAGAAAAAACGGAATTATAGTCCTCCTCCCATAAGGGGCATCTCTTAAAATGTTAATAATTCTAATGTTACAAGTTATAACTTACAACCCTTACTTTATTTATGATCAAAAATTGCGTCCATTTTTGAACGTTTTCGGAGTCCCTATTGAGAGCAGTCCTAATGGGAGTACGAACTGTACTATAAAAATGTGTGCGAAAAAGTAACATAACAAAGTTCGTTCTGGAATAAGCACGTCATTTCAGTCATTGTTTTTTTTTTGTTAATTATTTCGGTGATCAAAAACGCACCTAATGGGCGCAGGTAGTGTTATGTACAATTTCTCGATTATATTCTAGATACCCTCCATTTTAGTCCCACTAATATTGGATTTCATTTACCCCGCGACATTCAGTATTTGACCGTCTGACCAGGGCCCGGGTCGAATTTGAAGAATTCGAAGTAGAAACCGGCGTGGTCTTAGAAACCGGTAATAATTTTCTCAATTTTACTCTGAAGGGTCTTTTCGATTGTTTTGAGGAAATTCCATTCGTACGTTTTTCCATCTCACAATATATTTTAAGAAAACACATTTTTTCATTACGTTTGTTTTTTGAAACTAACAATTCTCCACCATGGACAATAATCAAAAGAAAAAAAAACACAAAAAGACCCATTTTCTCATATTTTACCGTTGAAAAGCCTAAATGTCTGATCGTTCATTAAAAAATTACAATCATCTCCAGTTACTGTTTTTTGTTAACCTTTATGAATTATTTTCGGTAAACTGAGGTTAAATTTAACCCTGTTTTGCGTCACTCTACTACCAACATGTGTGGGAAAACACACGGGTTATAAAAAATTAACTCCAAAGTTTCTAAGTAATAATACACTTCTTTTTAGTTTATCCTTGCTACCGTTTTGATATGTAATACATAGGCTATGTAACATAGGTTTTTTTATCAAAAAATTGCTCCGTAAAGTAAACTTTTTTTTATAAATTTTCCTTTATTTTTTTTTTGTATAAAAATTGAGAAAAATTTTCAAAAAATAAATAAACGAAAATTTCTAAAAAAAATACTTTACGGACCATTACACTCAGTTTTTCGATAAAAGAACCTATCCCGAAAAAACCAATTCGATGAAAAACTATTTTGAAGAAAAAACAATTTCAATGAAACAAAATTTCGATGAATCACCATTTTGATCAAAAAGGAAATTTGACAAAAAAAAAATCAATTTCGGGAAATTCGATGAAACACAATTTTGACTAACCTACTCAATTTATCATACTTAAATAAAGTAAAAATTGTTCAAATTGTTTCAGCAAAAATTGTTTTTTTGTTAAACAAATAGCAAGATCAAAATCTATAGGAGTGCAATTCTAATTCTAGCTCTTATATAGTGAACTCTTATTATTTCATTAAAAAAACATTTCAAAAAAAAAAAACATTTCTGATTTATAACGCAATTAATACTTCTGGTCTGACAAGTCAACATACAGTTATCAATCGATACTACTCATCTAATAGCCTAATTTATGGGCCAATTTAGTAACAAAACTGTCAAGATTGCTTTTATAATAGTACGAAAGCTGGGCATATTAAGATGTATGATCTAACCTACGCACTTTTATCGACAGAATTTTTAACTAAAAAACAGATTCGTTTATGTTGATATGTATACATATTTCAAAAAGTACCTGTTTAACTAATATTTAATCGACCAGAAAATCATGGAAAATTTTATTTCTATCGAAAAATGATAACACTTGACGCTGATTGGCTTATCTCTGTTATCCGTCAATTCAGCGCAATGGGTTTTTTTTTATCACTACAGCTGTTTGAATTTAGATGATGAGAACCTTATTTCCATTTGTCTTTGAAATTCTCGTTAAAAATCGTAAATTATGTTTACCGTAGTGTAATATTGCATTATGTTGTCAATATCAGATGACGAACTTGTACTTCGATCATGTTGAATTTTCCAGTAATCCATTTTTTTAGTTAATTATCTCATTATCTCTATTCATTTTTTGTATAAATAAAAAGCGGATAAAAAGTAAAAAATGATTCGTAATACGAAGCTGAGTGTTGTTTCTATGGGAACGGGCAATCTAGACTTTCCTCAAGCCAAGAAAAATGAAAATATAAAGAAAAAAAGTCAATTTGTGGAAAAGGACAGAAAAAAGCAATTATTAAACACTTTCAATATACCGAATAAAAAAAAACTCTAGCCGATCGATATTAATCAAAACTACAGTAATTTCAAAGTCACCGGCTTTTCGATTACTTCGCTTTCTGCGAAAATGTGCCCAAAAAGGGAGTGGGGTACTTTCGCGACGACACCATTTGGTCCAAAATATGGTTTCGCAAAATGGTGTTTGGGTGAGGTTTCGCGACCACTGTTTTTAAGTAGAAAAGAAATGGTCGCAAAACCTTGTTTAAAACAACAACTCGCGACCATGTGGTCGCGAAACCATATTTTGAACAACAATTCGCGACCAAATGGTGTGGTCGCGAAAGTATACATGGGTTTTTTCGCGACCAAAAAATTGTGGAAATTCTTTTTTGGGGAGTTAAATAAGCACAAACGAATTAATTTGAACAGAGAAATACAACTTTGGGTTTTGTCAAAAACAAAACATTTGTCAGATTTCTATTAAAAGCCAATTATGAACTACCAAGAATTTGAAATAAAAATATTCAATTAAAAATATTCAAATTACTCTGACAAGAGCTTTACCTAAATTCAAGTGAAGAGGCCGCTCGGCAACACTCAGCGTTTTACATGAATTTCCGCCGTTTTTTTTCCTTCGTATTTTCTAGATAGACATACTCATTTTTTCCGCACGTCAATTAATGTCAAACGCCGAGTAACACTCGTGAATTGAATCCCGGGGTTAAAATTTAGCACCGCGATCTTTCGTACAAAATGTTACGGACCATAAAGTCGTTAAATTTTCCGCAAAAAACTTGCTACGAAAAAATTTCCTCCGGAAAACATTTTCTCGGAAAAATCGCGGTGCCTTAATATTATGCGAGCCAGAAATATAAAAACTCAAACAAAGTCACCTTCAGCATAACGCGGGTCGCCTCATTTTCAATTGTCTCACTTTTATAAAACTAAAAAAAAATAATAATTACAGTGCCGCACCATAATATGAGGCAGTTTTGCCAGATATATTTTGTCTCTTATTTGGGTGGGGGACTGTACGATTTTTGGTTACTTACTCGGGCAAGGAGATTTTTAGCTCTTGAAAATGCATCATCAGACTTTGTCTTAAAAATCGTTGAAAAACATTACAATTTTATAAGCATTGTGTTTTCGCAAGTAATATATTTCGTTTAAAAATAAATTAAACTAGGACCGACGCCAAGAATACACGAACGCTGTAAATTATTTATTAAAATCATTAATAATATAAATTTAGTTTTTTTAAGAAAAACAACCCTCCCGTCCCGAGGGAATCGGGAAAATAAACACAATGTTTGATTGAAAAAGCTCAATGTTTTTTTTAATTTGTGTATCTCGCGATATTAGTTTTGAATTTCCGATTAATTTTTGCCGACCAATGATCTGATTTTTTACCGCAGACTCACATTCTATTTCGTCTATAAGTTATAACGCCGGGAATTGTACTACCCCTGCAATGAAAATGAGCGGGTGTTCACTTTTATCGTTATGTAACGCTTGCTATTTTACCAAAACTTATAGATAACGGTAAATTATAGATGCGGACACACGTCTGTGCTAAAATCAAATCACTTTTTTGGTTATCAAAACTTTCGATTCACAGAGGGTGATGGCGCTAATTTTTTAACGCATTCCTGTTTGGACGATGGTTGTACATTTGCGTTTGGATCTTTGTTCTCATCGTGCGATTTTCCAGTCGGCGATTCATTTTCGGTAACGTTCATTTCATCCGCAGACATGAATTCGTCTAAAGTTTCAACAATAAATAAAGAACAATATTTATGGGCCAAAAGAAAATAAGATTTGGTCGGTACGTATTGTTTTAGATAATGGCATTTTGTTGAAGTAAGTTTACCAGCAAACCTCGTTCTTCGAAAAACTTTTCCTCGAAAGACATTTTATTTGAGAAACTTTTCCCCGAAAAACCACAAAAGTGCATTAGGGGCGAATTATGACCAGGTCTTTCGAAAGCGTTATTTGCATTTTCCCGAAAAACTTTTACTCGAAAGACTTTTTCTCCAAAAAACATCTGCGAAAAAATCGAACCGGCCGAATTTTATTTTGTTTTGATTTCCCATTTCGCCGAATTTTGAATTGAAAGAGTGAATAATAGAGTCAATTGTGGAAGAAAGTAAAGCGTTATACTACAAGTGAATTTCTGCTTCTGTGAACATAACTGCTCATTACGGACCAGGAAAGACTGAAGAAAAGAGGATTTAAGATGCGTTAGTCAGGCGTTAGTAATACAAACGTACAAAAAATTATATTTTCTACTTTGAGACTACCAGTTTTTGGCGCAAGAGAGTAAAATGTGAGAGAGAAAGAGAGTTTTCTTACCCGATTGTAGCGATGTATTGACTGGATCAACTGCCTCAGTAACAATTTTCGGCAACTTCGTTTTCAGATTCTCCGGAGAAGTCGTCGCATGTTTCTGGGGAGTTACTTTTGGCGGGTCGGTAGCTTGGACTACAAATGTCGAAGATACAAATTCGCCGCCGGGTATAATTTTTGTATCTTCCAAAGTGTAGGTTGAATTGAGATCCTCCTCATTCTCTCCTTGATCCCCTTGATCCACCGTGATATTAACAGGAGACCGCGAGATATGTTCCTCAATGTTTAATATTGGCGGGGCTGCTTCTGAGACTACAAATGTCGAAGATACAAATTCGCCGCCGGGCATAATTTTCGTATCTTCCAAGGTGTAGGTTGAATTGAGATCCTCTTCATTCTCTCCTTGATCCACTTGATCCACCGTGATATTACCAGGAGACCTCGGGGTAATGTTTAATATTGGCGGGGCTGCTGCTGAGACTCCAAAAGTCGAAGATACAAATTCGCCGCCGGGCATAATTTTTGTATCTTCCAAGTTTGAATTACGATCTTCCTGATTTTCGGCATTTTCGATATTTTCCTCATTTCCAGCAGTTGACTTTGAGGGCTTTATTATTGTGTTGTCACATAATGATATCTAATTTACGGTGCAAGAACTAAATTTTATAAGAACATATTTATCGTTTTTGAAACAAAAAAAAAATCTCGCAAAAATTCATGCAATTTTAATAATTTTTCGAACCGAGGTAAACTTTAAAAATAACAAAATGTTCGTTTAAGTACTAAAGCGCGCCACGGTGTTGCTCCTTTTCAGAACCAAATGGCAAAAATTGAAATATGATGGCGTAGTGCGTAGGCGTTTTGAAAGATAACAGAAACTATGATAAGGTAATTTGTCATACTTTTTGGAAATGTTCCACAAATTGTAACATGTTTTGTCTACGTTCATTGACGAACAATAAATTTTGATGCACTTTTTATATTATGAAACATAAAGGGATGAATGGGAAAAATCGAAACATAACGGCGCCCGTGGTGAAAAATAGGGTAAAATAAAAGGCTTTTTTCCCCAAAAAATATGGAAAATTACATAGATTTGTTAGCACCTTCCTTGAGCTGTACTTCATCGTCTACTGTTGAAGTACCCCGTACGGCTTTGGCCAGTTGATTTTCATCCTTCGCGTTTTGCGCAATGGTACGCGGCGAGTTCGTCTTTAAAATAAAATTAGGAAAAACGTAATTTGCAACTTCCATCAAAAAATAATTAGAAAAATAATAATAAATAAATTGTGAAAAAGGTAAATGAAAAACAGGATATCTAGAAAATAAAAATAAAAAACACAAAAAGTGGAATAAATTTGGCGTTTACTCAAAAAGTACCGCGATCTTTCAAAGAAAACGGTTAAAAAACGGTGAAGGGGCAAAAGCCGGTTTATGAGGACTTTTGCGACCACACTTTTTGTCGCAAATTGTTGTTCAAAATATGGTTTTGACACATGTGGTCGCGAAATGCTGTTTTTAACAAGGTTTCGCGACCATTTTTTTCAACCTAAAAACAGTGATCGCGAAACGTTACCCAAAACACCATTTAGCGACCCTTTGGTCGCGCAATCATATTTTGAAAAACAATTCGCGACCACAGTGTCACCACACATTAAAAAACCCCACTCCAAAAAACACTGTATTTATTAATGAAAATTTTTGTTGAAAACCGTTTCTCTTTAAGAAATTTTTTCCACTTTCATTTTTCCAGTAAAAAAGTGTCTCTACAGTATAAGAGCAAAATTGTCTTAAAAAAAACCTAAAAATAAACAATTTGTTGTATTTATCAAATCAGTGCGCAAGCTCACGGATTTGCCCCCGGGAACTAAATATGGTGCGGAATCACGGGGTTAAATCACAGGCCGATTGAGAGGCCTATATAATATAGGCTATATTTTATATAAAAACATTAATACCGTTAGTTGGGTCCGAATTCTGACATCTTTTGGCAAGTAAAACAAATTTGTGCTGCCAAGCATAATGAATGAAAAAAAAAATACAAAATTGTGTGAATGGATTTCGAGGCAAGGTATCAAAACATTAGTATTTTTTCTTCTCGCAATTTTTTCGACATTTTTTGTTTTCTCCCAAACACGTAATGAAAAATGAGAATCTCGAGTTTGAATGTCAAATGCGATTCGGCTTATTGATCTTTGATCAAATAACGTAAAAATTATTTCACACCAAGTCGCTTTTAAAAAATATTTTTTGACGTTTTTGTTTTGTTTTCTCTTTCGGGCAATTAGAAATGAATAACACTGTTTTTTAAGCTTGAATATTTTTAAGGGTTGACAGACGAAAATGAGATGTGGTCCTTTGGGATTTTAATGTCAGGTATTCCTGAAAATTAACTAGCAGGAGCTCCAATTAAAATGAATAAATAAATAACGCTACTCAGCGTCTCAGATAATTTCCCGTCATTTTTCTGTCGAATTTTCTAGATGAAGAGGTTTCAGCTTTTTCCCCACGAAAAATATATTTATCTGAAATTCACATCATAATGATTTTCGCCGCTAGATAGCAGTTCACGAAAGGTTTTCCACGGTAAAAATACCCTCTAGCGCCAAAAAATATTTTTTAAGTTTTTGTAGCTCAAATTTGTGACTTGCATAATGCAGGCTGCATTTCAGATAAAAATTCCGTCCGCAAAAACTGAAATCTTCAAAAAAATACTAAAAAAGCCAGGAATTCATGTGGGACGCTGAGTAATGATTTTGTGAATCCCGGGTTAATCATTCTCAGTTATGTTAATTTTATTAGTGTTTATTTATATTTTTTATCTGGTAAGTAAAAAAAAACGGTTTAAACCTACTATTGATTTTGACGAATCATCCAAACTTGACTTCTTTTTCCGACCAAATCGAAAAAAAGACTTCATGTAAAAATAGTCAATAATTCTTCATTTATTAATGAAAAAGTTGAATTGTAAAATATTTTTTATTTTTATTTTCGTGAAGTCAAATTTTATGAAAGCTATCAAATTAATTGAACATATTTTTTATTAGTCTAGTCTAGGGAAAGGAAAATCCGTGATTAATATCATACAAAAATAGTAATAGTAAATCAAAATCAATAACAGGTCGATAAAATGGATATTTTAGGAGAAACTCCAACATAATTTGTTTTGCAGGAGATCTAGTCGGATACAGCTTGTGTACCCTGACGACTTTTCGCGAAAGTTTTTAACCGAATTTGGCTACACCTTGTTTTTTATAAACACATTTTACCAAGGAGTGGTACCAGTTATATAAGATATAAAAAAAGACTATTAAACCTTTTCTACTATTTTCAAAATCGGGTTACACAACGTTTATGGTCAAAGAATCATAGATTGTACCATTTCAAATATTATATGTCAGAACCAAAAATTTGCCGTTTTTTTCTCGAAAATTTATAGAACGGAGAAAATGAGTGGTAGTATTTTCTAGAAAAAAAAACGGCAACTTTTGAGCTTTGACATATAATAAGTCAAATTGCCTAAAATAACTTTGAAAAATTGAAAATTGAAGACTAATTCAATCTAAAATAATTATAGCATAGGCATTAATCCTTTAAAAGAGTAAATAGTCCTTAATTGTCCTTAATTAATATTTAACATAATTGATTGGAAATAGGCTACTATCAAATAGCTATTATAATATAATAAGAAATAAATAAAATAACTGATTTGGACACAAGACGACGATAAAAAAAATATTTTTAAAGAACAGATTTTAAGAATTCAAATTTTGTTATTTTTCTCTCATATATCGCTACTGATGGCACAGTTCAGTTGACCTTAGTGGTTTACTACGCATTTCACACTTCAGCTTTATGAATTAAATTTTAATAAAATGTGTCCAGCCTAAGTATAGTACATTTACTTGACCCCACTTGCTAATTAACTCGGAGGGAATTGTGTGCCGTTTGTTGACCCATTCAAATAGTTAAATGAGCATTTGTCGAATTATTACTACACATACAACGTAATTTGGTGAAATTTTTACCAGTTTTTTTTTCGGTAATCAAAGTGTGCCGGATGAATTACCAGTATTATTTTTCGAAAATTTAATGGAGGTTATGGAAGGCGATTTCACCTATCACGAGTCGGTCCGCGACCTCCTTAGAAAAGAGCACATGTGCAAATACGGCCTAGCCTTCCCCTGAGAGTTAAAACAAGGCCGTTTATTTTACAATTTAGATAATTTCTAAAATATTGTTTTTAGAATCCCTGCGTTAAATTCACCAAAAAATACACTGGGGTTAAATCTTTCAAACAATCTTTGTGATTTCCGTTTTAGTCCGCTAGAACACATATGCTACATTTAATTCAATTTTCAATACTCTGGTGAGTCAAGATGGAGATTCAAGATGCATATACAATGCAATTGCGGTGCATTACTTGGTGCACCTTTGAAATCAATCTTTTCAACGTGTTATTTTCGGGTTTAAAGTTTTTGCATTTGAATTATTAAAAACAGACTCCAGCCAGTTTCGTCTAAAGTCTGTTGGAACAAACCGATTAAAGACGAAACGGATGCTCTACAACTATTAAAACGTATTGCAATTTTTCTTACCATTTGCAACCCGTATCTTTGGATATATGATGTAGTTCGCCTCGTAAATAATTAATTCGAAATGAAAAAAATAATAATAGGGATACATATTTTGGCGCTAAAGAGCATTTTAACCGTAAAAAGGGCTTTGCAAGTAATATATACGGTATACACCACCTGCGCCGTTATCGGGTCACCCTTTATCGGGTCAAAA